>JAFBJS010000213.1:152076-168358 GCA_016785265.1 Paraplagusia blochii | reverse complement strand
ATTTTTTTTTTTTTTTTTTTCAGCATTCGGTCTGCAGCATACCTTCCTGCAGGAGGTGAGCCCACTGGAAGTCAACCACCCTAACCCGGATTCAAACAGGCCCAGGTACAATACATTGGGACATAGGACATGAGACAATGTCTCTTACAATGACAGAGACATTGCCTCTGGGCCAAAGTGAAGCCTTGTTTATTGTTATTCATTCTTTTGCACAGATATTGGGGGAAAAAATGGTGATAGATGTTTGAGGTGATTATATGAGCTGCCTTATAAAAGGAGGAGGGCAGAGAAGGAAATCCATGCTCTCAATGTTAAACTATTCTGACAGACGCAACAGAGAGATTTGTCAAAAGTGTGTTAGTTGTGTAACCCTCCCCTGTGTATGCTTCTACTAAATAATCTTCCCTCAGTTCATAATCCCCAGTGCATTTCACCTGCTAAGCTACTTAGCAACTAGTTAAGCCTACTGTTGCTATTCTCTCTATTTCCTCTGCATGTTTTTATGAGGAGCCTGAACACATAGTCTGAGATCAAGACTCGTCATCAGCAGCTATACTAGAACCTGTGTCATGGCCTGGGTCAGGATCCGAAAGATTGAGCATTTGTGTAAACTAAGATAAATAACAAGTCATAAATAAAGGTTAAGGAAACAGACTTGGGTCTGCAAGGCCCCCGGTTCAAATCCCCCTACCGCCAAATTAACACTGAGGTCCACTGAGGATGGTATGGTCTCCACTCACTGCTTACCAGGTGCTCAAAGCTGCCCACTGTTCACTTTGGTGATGCAGTTGTGTGAATCACAATGTCACAATGACAAGGAGTTTGATTTTCTTTCCTGAAATGCATTTAAACCTCTACTACACTATCTATGGAGAAAACAAGGACTTAACAGGGAAAAGACAGAAGGATAATGATAATATAAATAATAGCATAATCTTTTTGGCGGGCCGGATTTAAAAAAGCCAAATGGGCTGCATCCGGCCCCAGAGCCTTAGTTTGCCCTGTTCTGGAATGGAGAGTAGCTGCGTGTTCCATTAAGGTTTTGTTTTTGATCTTGCAAGTGGACAACTGAAAGGTAACAACACTGATTAGAATGTGTGTGATGTGTGTGGGTAAATATGCAATAAATGTGAAGGATTAAATCAGAAACTCTCTGCTAAGATGTGAGTGGACAGATAGTTCCCTGGTAAAAAGGTTATCAGTGGTTTGTCCCGACATAAATACATGCACCTGACTATGGGCATGTCTTGTTGTTTGCTGTAAATACACAGACCTTGTTGATGGAATCATTGATTGATTACAGTAACAAACAAACCATTGTTGTTTTGTTGTTTGTTGCGTTGTTCACAAATAAACTGTGTGGAGAGTGATATCATGCTCAAGGCCGCGCCGCCGCCGTGCCAACTATTAGCAGAGCTACGATATCGACTGCGCCGCGGCACTGCTGATGCTCAGTGCAGAAGCACGACCTTGAGTGCGATGTTGCTTTTAATAAAAGCATGATAAAATATTTCTTCAAAAGACCATTTTTTAAATATTAAATGCGTGCACTTGACAAATTATGCACATCAATTTTATTAAACCATTCTTGCACCAACCAGACACAAGAAAAAATGGAATACCTTTATTCATGCCAAAGAAACATTAAAAACACATCCTTTGAGGTAAGGAAAAAACCTTGCTGGGTTAGAATTGGGCTTTTTTAAATACATGTGGCCTCATTAAAATCTTAATTCAAGTCTTTCCACTCAACTAGAGTATAATTTTTTTTTCTCTTGTTTCTTATGTCGTGTTGTGTATTAGGGACATATTTTAAAAGAAAAATAAAAAACACCATCACTATAAAGATGCAACTGGACTACAGAGGTCATGTGATTTAGAATGCAAAAAAAAATGTATGTGTCAGTGTTTAGTCAGGCATTTTACCAACTGTATCTTCCATGTTTAAAGGTAGTTTCTGGGATCATAGCAGCTCCACTGAGTTTGGACGGAGGAACTTAAGCCCTGGATTTCATTCCAACTGTATCTTCTGACATTTAAGCCGCCACAGTGACAATGAATTTCAATAGCCCATTGTTCTGAACCTCTATCATCAGTGAAACCCTGTACCTGGGAGCTCGGCTTTTTTTTCACCAAAAAGCAAAGAGAAGAAATGATCACCTATAATAAGACATCCTATGTCAAGATGTTTTGAACAGGAGCATTTCCAGCCATTAGGGGTAATTATGGCCATGTATCTTTCTTTATATACTGCAGCATTCATATCAAATAAGCCTCACTGCACATGCAAACACAATGGTCCTGTCTGTCCTTTATGCAGGACAACAGCCATTCTGGCAGCACTTAAGAAAAACACCCAACAAAAACACAAAGAGGTGAGTTTGGAGAGGCTGACACCCAGAGTGAGTAGTTCATGGCCATTAGAGGAGCTGGAACTTGTGTATATATTTGTTATTGATTTGTGCCCAAGCTTCAGAACATCAGATTCTGTTCAGCGTACCCTGCAAAGATGCTCCATCTATTTACTGCAGACTCATGCACACCATATTCATGTGTTATTGTTACTATAGTTAGCAACAATACCATGTGATATAGAAGACATATGACTTTAATAAACAGACAATAGAGCCAGAACTTTCTACAACACCAAATGTCCAGCTATTCTTCAGCCAGATGGCAGAACTCAGACTCTGCGCCGATTCCAACGATGGCACGACATAAAGCCCTGCTCTAAAAACATGCATCTGTGTGATATCACAAAATCCTCATTCTCATGTTCAATCTGCATGCACATCTGGTCATAATCACATTATAAACATTGGTTATGCAATAATCTGTCTTTAATGTCTCTGTCCTGTTGGCAGCACTTTTTCCTGATCAGCAAAGGGAGCTGCCACGTAGATAAAGAGATTTGTGGAGAACTGGCAACCCTGGGATAATGTGTGTGAAATGCTGCAGAAACGGACGAACTGGTCACTGCATTCTCTTCCATGCATTTTTCTCATAGTATCATATGTCATATGCACACAATGAAATAATGTATGGAAAGCAGAAGAATTGGTTATTTCTATTGAAATAATGATGCATCAGAAGAACAATTAATAGATTTTATATTAAAAATATCTTTTAAATCAAGCAATTACATTTATTTTCAAACTTTCCAATTGTTTTACATTTATTTTAATCATATAAATAGTATGCTGGGGCAGTGGTGGCCTAGTAGTTAAGGAACCAGACATCTGAAGGGTTCCAGGTTTGAATCCTCTTGTAAGGTTACCACTGAGGTCCACTGAGCATGGCATTGTTGCCACCCACTGCTCCCCGGCCCCCCAAAGCTGCCCACTGTTCACTTTGGTGAAGGGTTGTGAAGTTTTTTTCCTGTTTTAACTTAACTTATTATTACTATACATTTATTTTTTATTGGCTAAATGTACATGCTTTAATTTTATGCATAAATGTAAGTCTGTTATTTATTTACATCTGTTGAATAATTATTCAATATGTATAACCAATGTGTAACTAAACACCTGTTTGTTTTGTATCATTGGATGTGGCCCAGAATAAAGATTAATTATGTTTCTCCAAACTGATATTCCTGTATAAATACTTGAAAACCTGAAAAAAAAGTTTCAGGGAAGCGCTTATAGACTTGGTTGAATAGTTCGTCAACACCCACCCACTGTTAAAAGGTTTTTCAGTTTCAATATGCAGCAGGTCATTTTCCTTCAGATGAATGCGTGAATCTGAACCTAAAAGGTTGTTTCTGTCTTGGTGAAAGACATGTCCATGTTGTCGTAGGGAATCAATACAGTTTTATTTGTCCAAACAGGCGAAATTCACATCCTGCCTGAGAGGACTTTTGAGCATGATCATAAAGGACCTTCTGTCTGGTAAGACCTTCAATCTGGGTAAAGAACATCGCTAAAAAAAATCCTTCCGCGGAGGAAAGATTCCTTTTACAGGAAGGACAGCCGAGCAATAAATGTGTGTACAAAGCAGTGATCAGAGAAAACCACATGGTGCACAGTAATGACAAAAATGACGACCTTTTGTGATGTTTTACTGGCTATTGTAGTGGTTTTGCAGTCACGTAGACGTACAGCATTTGCTTCTGGTCTGCTCTGTGATGCAGTGATGGACAAATTCAACATTCAGTTATAGCCGCGAGACCTCAATGCTGTTCACACTGGAAATGCAAATTCATTTTAAACAATAGTTTAACCAAAACATCCCCATATGTGGACTAAACATTGACATCTGCTATGATTTTGGAGACTGGTCTCCATCTCCAAGGATGGCTTCTTCTTCATGGCTGAACAGCTCATACTTTTCTCGGGTTGCAGTTCTTCTATTGCTTCAGACCACAGATGTGAGAATCTCTGATGTTTTCCCACTGCCGTTATCACCTTTTCCATCAAAAAGAAGCTTGCAAAGGCAGAAGGGAGACACATTTCCGAATTAGTGCCTAAGGAGGTATGATAAAAACCAGACCTCGGAGGACATGATGTTCCACTGGGTCTTTTGAAAATCAATGTATCTAATAATTCCTTTGCATTTCTTTTATTGGGGTTTTAAGACTGAGCATCACAACCCAACGACTTCCAGAGAAGCTAGGTTTTAAGATAACCTTTTTTTATTGTTATTTACTTTTGAATTTATGTTAGAGCTTTATTTTTCCTATTTGACTAAACTTAGGGTGTAGGTAGAGTTGGAGAAAAAAAAAATATTGGGTGCACTTTTACACCTATTAACTTCAAACCTATTAGTGATCCACAAAAAGGAGTTCATAAAATTTATTTCAACATGGACAAAAAACAATGCATGATTTCATAATATGTTATATTTGACACATACTGATGTATTCCATCTTTACTAATTGAGGTAAAATGAAATGTTACTACAGTAATATAATTGATATTAATGTTTCAAAGTCAAAACAATAAGGAAGTTGACTTCTCCGTTGTAACCAGATTCTTATAATTCTGTAATTTCTGAATAAATATGCATCTTTATTCAGTGATTACAGAATAGGCAGAGCTGAGCAGTCAGAGCAGAATCAGGGAAACACCTGAGAGTAATGGCCATTGATACACCTCAAAAAATCCCTAGGGGCTTTTCTTTCTTCTTAATGGTAGTGCACTGTAACACTGTTGTTAAATATTTGTATCTATTATGCTCCATCTACATGCAGTGCATTTATTAAAGCCACAAATATTGTTTGACCAAGTGTTAGAACACCCCACTAAATCTTAAAATATGGGCCGTCTGTTAACACGCTCCTCAAAAAAATGCCAAGAATGCATTGAAAAGAGCCAGTAAAGCAACCACATTCATGTCCGCCTCTGTCTCTGCATCTGTGTCAGACAGACATGCACAGACAGGTGCTAAAAGGTGTTGATGGATGTCCTCACAGGGGCAGTCATTCATCTCTGTGGACCCCATTCTTTTAAAGGATCGCTGTCAAAACACTGGCTTCTAATGAATGACTTGTTCAGACAGGTTCACAGTTGTTCCTTTGAGTTCTCTGCCGATCACTGTTAAATGTTGCACCTGTAAATGTTGAGTTTTGCTAAGAAGAAACTTAAACAAATGTGATGTTGGACACTGGGGTCAACAAACTGAAACAATAATCATTGTACCAACAAAAGGGAAAAGAAAACTATCATTCTGTGTGTTATAGTCCATGAACAGAACCTGCAGTGAGAGAAATACCACCACTAAACCAATACAAAAATCAAATAGGTCCTTTTCTTCTTGTCTTGTCTCTTTCAAGGATTGTCACAGTGATAAATTGTTTTCCATCTCCCCATGTCCTCTGTATCCTCAACTCTAACTCCAACTACCTCCATGTCCTCCCTCACTACATCCATCAATCTCTCTTTGTCTCCTACCTGGTAGCTCCATCTCTTGGATCTTCTTCGACAATTGTATCCACTGTCCCTCCTTTGCACATGTCCAAACCATCTCAATCTAAGCTAGCTTTTCTCCAAACCTTCCAGTTTGTGATGTCCTTGTAATCACCTAATTTCTGAAATGTAAGAAGGAGGTCAAGAAAGAAGAAGAGGAGATCAAGAAGCTTTATTTGTCAAATGACATTGCAAGCAATGACAGTGAAATGAAGGTGCAGGAGCTCACAATTGAGCAAAGTGTCCATACAAGTAAAATAAATCTAGGTGAGAATAAGCAAGTAAAATTATGAATTAAATATTAAAGGTAATTCTGAAAAAAAAAATGAAAACATGTCACTATGTTTACAGAGTATAACTACGTGTGTGGTGTAACTATATGAAAAACCCTAAAGCAGTAAAGCAAAAAAAAAAACGTCTCTTTGTGTTTATATTCGACGAATGCTATCTGCCAAACAGAGGGCTGTGATTGGTCACCATCTGTGATTGACAGTAGGCACTTCCACTCACAACAAAGCTACGGTAAACTTAGCTTAGGTCAACCTGTTGGTGTGTCACAAACGTTGTGAAACTGTTAGAAAAATCACCGGTAGTGCTATAATGTTAGAAATAAATTTTAATAGTTCGCCTTTAATTCATCTCTTTTCCCTTTTCACACTTTTTGTTCCCATTAAGTCATAATTTACTAACCAGGCATCCGTATAACCGTTGTGCCGGCGTTAGTCTGTGTAAAATGTCTATAATTATACACAGGCTAAAAAAGAAATAGTGCCCAGAAGCGGGGGACCTCTGCAAACGCACCATTTCGGTCCAAATACGTTGTATATATAATAAGATATGTCACTGTCGCTTGCGTACTTTCGGGTGGTTTCACTACGTTAACCGTTCTTCAAAAAAAATCTTTAAATTCCGAGTCTGGTGATGTCCGTAAAGGCGTCAGCCCTCGGGATGATGCCCATCACCCTCCTTTTCCTTCTTCTCCTCCTTTTCCTCCGCCTCCCCCTCCCAGTCCCCGCCGCTTCCCGCTGCCCATGCCCGGGCTGCCTGTTGCCGCCGCTGGGCTCGGGATGACGCCACCTCTCGCTCCGCCCCGGCGCAAACTCGCTCTTCGCGTTCATTTCATTCCTCTTCTCATTCCGAGCATTCTTCGCATCTCTTGTCAGTGCGCGAAGCGATTCACCTTAAAACCTTCCCGGCTGGCTCAGAAACCGCACAATAACTTGACATAGTATTAAAAAAACAAACCAGTAACATCACATTACCAAAAGAAAGCGACATTTTTATATGAGATATCAATAACGAGGTAAGTTTCATTGGTAGTTACAGGTATTCAAAACTGGCTGTGGACTTCTTGTTTTTACCTTTTTATTATTACACCCGCCGCTTTAATATTTCAGTTGTTGGAGTTAGATGAAGGACGCCTGTTTTATATCGTACAAACAGAAGGAAATAGATTAAAAACAGACAGATATATGGCCGATTTTAGCCGCTGTTGCAACAGGATGCTCACTTTGAACACTCAATGTTGTAGCCTGTGGCTTTGACATAGCAGCGAAAAATCTTTGACATTTTTCACATTTCTGGAAAAGAAGGCTGCTCGTACGCCCACAATAAAAACCTCACACGTTGTTTAGTCCCTGTCAGATCTTCCGAAAGTCCCAGCAGTCCTCGGCGTCCACAAAAAACACACCCTGAGTGAAGAACAGTTTTTGGACAAGATGACGATCGAAAACGTTGCTGTTCTCCCTTTCTCCAGATTCGCCTCAGCCGGGAGTTGTGCTCGGAGCTTCGGTCGGAGCTTTTTCAAAACAACTCGGAGGAAAAACACCGAGGAGACTTGTTGCTTCAACGCGTCGGTGGCGTTTCTTTCCCACAACGCTTCCCCATCGAACTTTTGTGTAAGTAATTGTCTATTTTTTTTTAACGTCTCCCACTTTCCCCCCGGCAGCAGTCTCCATGTTGTTACAGTAACTCGACAGAACAGGAGGGAAACGTTAACCTCAACTCATGGTATTGTTTATCAGCAAGACTCGACGTTTTCACTTCTAAATGTCGATTTGAGTATTTTACACGCTTTCTCCCAATACTTCATATATTTTAAAAGTGTTTCCGACTATAACGCGGTCACACTTCCAAAGAGGTTAGTGATGTGTGTGTGTGGTTGTCTTTGTCTATTTTAAACCGTACTATCTCACTTTAAACACAATTTAAAAGTGGTATTTTGAAACACCATATGTAGGAGTTGAATGCATTGGGGGGGTTGCTCTGTAAATTTGCTTCAGCTTTTATTTAGGGGTTTCCTCCATTGTTTTCAAACGCCCCCTCCCCTTCACTACTTTGGGAAATGCACGGTCAGCTAAAACTCAAGTCCCCTGCAGTGTGTGTGTGTGTGTGTATGTGTGTGTTCCAAAGTTTTACTCTCAACGATGCCTTTTTCCACACATCCCTCAGTGGTTCTGTAATTTGCAGGTTCTGGGAGCCACATGTAACCCGAGTCTTTCAGTCACAGCCCATTTTTCATCCCTTTTACTTGACAAAACCAGTCCAGTTTTATGTTATGTGCTATGTAGTCAGACTTAATAATTAAAAAAAAACTCTTCAAAAAGTCCCATTCACACATTAGTTTAGAGTTACTCTCAGTTATTTCTGTTAGTATCGATCAAAAAAGAACTGAAGTTGTTGTGTTTGTAAATCAGAACATTGGAGATGAAAATGTTTCTAGTGAGAAACAAGCTGCAGAGTCTGCGATGATGAAATACAACAAGGGGACTGTCGCGCTATAAAAAAAAAACCCTGGGAAAAAAGACAGCGACTTTGTTTCGTATGGAAGACACTGTTACTAACATTACTGGACTTTTTTGAACCCTTGCAATATTCAGATCAGTCTCCTTGTTTTTAAATCACTGCTTTAACAGAAAATGATGTGGGGGAAAAAAGACAAAAAACTGCTACAGAGGTTAAATAACTTTTGTGAATTATGCCATAGCAACTGTTTCCCATACTATTTTATTGAATGTTGAGGCATATTAATTTCTAAACATTAAATAACATCAATTTATTAAAATTAAAATATATTGTTATTTAATATATACCATTATACCAAATAGGTTCATTTTATTATTTTAGAAATTAATTTTTGCAACCTTATGTTTTCTCTGCCTGGATCTGCGCTTTAACGTATTCTTTTTATTTATTTAGTTTACTCAACAAATTTTTTTATTGTTGCTTAAAATTTCCAACAAGAGCAGGACGTACGTCTAAAGGAGACATTGTTTCACCTTTGGCACAGGGTCAATCAATGAACATATTTTCCTTACAGCTGTGTTTTCACTCAGACTTTGGTTCAACTCCCGTGCCTGATGCGATATGCACTTCCTGCATTACACTTTCAGCGATGACATGATTGAAATCTCTTTTGAAATTAGGCCTTGAGTTACAAGGTGTGCTGTTATTTGAATATTTATGCACATTTGTCACTGCGTTGCCTTGTCGGAGCAAAGCCTGTGAAAAAAATTCTTGAAGTTGACAAACAGTGTCCCTTCTTTTGTTGATGCATCCTCAGATTTCCTTCTCCTTATGTTTTTTATAGTGAAAACAGCTGGCGAGTGTAAACCCTCTTTTTTTTTAGTTTTTGCTTTTTATAGTATGTAATGGTACTCTTTATCTCTCGGCAATCCCATTCAGTTGTTATTTTTGTAGAATGAGACAAAAGGGAAAAGAACATGGTTTTTACTGAACAAATACAAATTATGTGCTTGAGTCGTTTACAGAAAACAGCCAGACTTAATCCTGGACTTGTAATGGTGTAAATCAGCTTAAATAAAAAGGAGTAGAAATAAGTGCTTTGTTTTTTTTTCTGCTTATGCAACCAGCAGACCAGTTGGAGGGAAGCCTGCATGTCATTTGTGCGAGATCTGGAAGTTGTCTTTGTTTGCCATAGTGAAACTTAACTTCTGAAACCAGGAGTTTCCAAACTTCCTGGGTTTTTGTGGGGAGGGGAAGGGAGCAGAGCACAGTAGACTTTGTCTGCAGTTCTTGTTGGGGATCTTACAGGCTTTCGCTTGAAAGGAAAAACAAGACCAGACTTCTGTCCCCTTAATCAGATGTGGATAGGAGCATAAACCTAAACTTTAAAATGTCAGATATTAGGATGAGAGATTGGATTGGATTTCTGTGTTTGTCTATGTGTCTATTCCCTCACCCTGCGGTTTGTTTAAGTCAAGGGCTGGGCTTGTTGAATGCTTATGTGAAGCAAACTGTGAACTGTTTGTTTTTGGATGTACAAAGTGACTACTTTGATTTGTGGTGTTACTTTTTAGGATTTACTTTATATTTTAAAATATGTTTACAATGTTTTGTTTTTAATTTTTCAGTGACACATATAGAATTATTGAGTGATATATATGTAAAATAGTAATAGAAAGTAGTCACCATAATAGAGCCTGAGAAGGAGGGAAGGAAAGAAGGAAGGAAGCACGGAAGAAAGGAAAGCAAACTCCTTGTCATTGTGACATTGTGATACACACCACGAAATGTGGCCTCTGTATTTAACCCATCACCAAAGTCAACAGTGGGCAGTGTTGAGCTCCGGGAGAGCAGTGAGTGGGGACGATGCCATGGTAACTTGGCAGTTGGTGGATTCGAACCTGAAACCCTGTGGACCCGAGTCAGGTTCCTTAAACACTAGGCCACCACTGCCTAGTGTTGTAGTATAATAATAATACAATAATAATACAATAATAATACCATAATAGTAGTATAATAATCTGAAGGAATTAAGTATTAGCTTAATTCAAACAATTGGATGAAAACACAGAATGAATTCAGATTTGGCCTCATCACCTTTTGAAAAAATAAATCCTTTATCTGAATAAAGATTTTTTTTTTTTGTTAAGGGTTTTTTTTTTACTTATAGTGAATGTCTTCAAATTAAGAAGCTGAGTGACCGAGCTCCATGCAACAGGTCTTACATGGATTTTATAAGATATTTAAAAATATTTTTAGACATTTATACAATTTATATATTTTATAATTGCTTAAGTTGACATCAGTTCAAATACAATTAGGGTTATTAACTGAAAGATAAGATCTGTGTAAATTTTATCAGATTGATTCCAGCTTTTAATAATAGTGCAAACGAGTCAATTTTTTTAAGTCAACATTTTATGAACTAACAGAGAACCACAGAGCTCCTCATTGCTTGATTATATATATTATGTGCAATATATGAGTTTTTTTTTATTTTTCTGTTGTGTTGCACTGATCGTGCAGGTAAAGATGATTTTTCATAGTGGAGGAATCACATCAAACAGTATTCTCTGTGATCTGAGTCGGCTTAAAAAAGGGGACACTCCTGCAGGCCTCCAAGCTGTGTGTGCCCTCAGGTGAACCCTGATCCAGAAAGGGAATTTTAGAGTATGCGCTGCTGCTGCTGTTACTGCTGCTCGACAGTCTGAGTAGGGCCCACGGAGGACAGTAGAGAGTGCCACCAAAAAGAAAAGCTGGCTTGAAGCCACTGACGTCATCTTTAGTAAATCTGTTTCAGTACTGCAACCATAAAATGACTGCCAGCTACAGAATGCACTTTGGCCTCGTCAACTACCTCGGCGGTAGAGCACAATTTTTTTTTTTCCTTCCCTCCATTTGCAAATCTAGTTACTTTCTGCAGCAGAAGCAGACACTCCCTTTTCATTCATAAAGAACACACTCATGTTTAGGCTTTCCTGTGTTTAAATTAAGCCTCTCTCTCCGTTTGAAGTCACACTACTTCAATATTATGGTCCTGTAATTTTAACCATGTGGTAAACATTAAGAGACAGGGCAGGAAAAAACACATTCAGTCCATGTATCAAGCGGTTATTGTTCTAACAACTTGTTTCTGATGTATTTTGCTCAATCAACAGTTAATGTAGTGGGACATATACTGTTGTGTGCCACTTGTATGCTAATACTGAGTCAGGAAAATGCCTGCCGGGTGATCCCTCACAGATGAAATGCAGCACATACTCCATGAATCATTACATGAGGCAGTTTCTTTAACCACTATAAACATTTGAAGTTCTTACCCACAATGAAAGCAGGAAATGTGGGCTTCAACAACTTCCTGTCTCTGGTGGCCATAAGAGCTGTTGTGGCGTTTAGCTTCCCACTAGTGAAAAGAAACCAACGGGAACAAAGGCACACGGTCACTTACTGAAAGTGTCTATAATTTGGAGCTTGTATTCAAATGCTGGTTGTTCAGTCCCTGTGCCGGTCTATTCCCTACTAGTTGATAGTAAGACATTTCCACAACATATTATATCAACGGGTGCCTCATTTGTCTTACTCAGATGTTTTTTTCCTAAATTCCGCCTCTTAAATTGAAACCTGCAAACATTTTTACAACCCCAATAGTATTTTACTATAATTATTATTTATACATTTTCTTACATTGTCTGCTTCTGTGTCACATTTAAAGATTTAGTTAAACCATTTTATGATGTAAGACTGTTTTTAAAAATGTGTCATAAACTATACAGAATGTTTCCAAACAAATCCCTAGGAGGCCGAACCCTCAAATAAATTTCGCATTCATACACGGTGGAGATTACTAGAAATTATTCATCTCAGTTGTTGTTTTTTATAGTTGCTTTGATAGCAGGGACCACACAGTGTTTTCTCTTGGAACCTCACAATTTTGGGAACTGCACAGTTTGACCGGCTGGGTTCAGCCTGCAGGCTGTTAGTTGATGATCACTGCTTTAGTAAATGCAGAAACCAGCAGTGTTTTACTTTTCCTTCCTAATATGGTTCCTCTAAGACAGTGGTCTTACCAACCACTGGGTCGGGGACCAGTTCTGCTCCGTTTGTGAATTAGTGTCAGGCTGCGGAGAAATTATGCTTTTTTTTTTCGGCCCCAGCTGTCCCTTACTCACACTTGATCCATATCCATATCAACAAAATAACTGAACAATAGAATGGCTAGGATTCCATCATCAATAATGAAACTATATTTGATAAGGAAATATTTTTCTCAGTGAGGACAACAACAATAAACTCAAAATAAAGCAAATAGATTCAGACTCTTTACAATGATTTGATATTTATACAAGATACTAGCCTTGCTTACCGGTCTGGTAGCAGAAAATTATAGGCCGTGTGCACCAGAGAAATCCTTTGTGTGTGCATGCACAGTTAATTTGGGTAGGAAGATATTATAGGTAGGAAAATATTAGAACTCCGGACATTTAATCGTATTAAGGGGTATTTATCTGCTACAACTTAACGAGTGTGTCGTGAAAAAAAGTACCAGACATTTAACTGGTCCGTGGCGCAAAAAGATTGGGGAACGCTGCACAACACTTGTTTTGCTTTAGTGAAATTCGTCAACTCCACCTAATACCAACTGTATGTACAGCACAGTGACAAATGCGTCACTAATAAACAGCTTTGCTGAGATTCTGATCTATTGGTGTAAACTGTAATATACTTGGAAACAGTTTCTCCGCCATTTAGAAAAAAAATCAAATATGACAGTATAGCACTGTATATTTATGTCTCTTTTAATGATAACAATATTAGCGGCATTTGATGTCAAGGTGATCTAAATGTGAAAAATAAAGCTACAATAGGACAAAGGTAGAAGGACAGATGTACTGCACATCAGAAGAAAAATTATTAAGAGAAGCTGATAAAAAGAGATGGAAGTAGACCTGAATCGGCAGAGACAAATGCAAATGGTGGCCTTCACGCTCATCACTGTGATTTGATTTTTCATGCCCATCCGCACGCGTCCTGAATGAGCTCGTGGCCAGCCCTCGGCCTGCACTGCTCTCATAACTGTCAGGAGATCCTTTATCTGACGGACCTTTATTTACAGCTTTAATTTCCTGAGCTTTATGTGTTCCGCTCCTACTCCACGCCACTGTGACACACCAAGGGTGTATGCTGTCAGGAATGCGCCGCAAATATTTTTTTGATAGGCAAATGTCTTCCGATGCTTTCATTGCATTTTGTGTTTCAAGGCTTGAATTGTATCCACAGAAGTGGAGATTTTTGTCTCTTAGATTACACTTGAGTCTGCCTCCCTTCTTCAGAGTGGAGGTCTTTTCGCCGATGCATTTCTTCATCAACTGCCGAAATATCTGATACTGTCCAGGTCATGTCGTTGCTACCTGTTTCTCGGTCTAAGGCAAGTTGACAGTGCCTGTAAATCAATCCTGTTCCCTGGCAAACAAAGATTGATCACACAGCAGACTGATGCTTGCTGTGTGTTGGGGACCCAGGCCTCAGATTTGAGTGGGATGATATCAGACAGATTACTGGCACCTAAGCCTGTCAGTTCAAAGAAGCATGAAATAAACACCAGGCCAGGGTCAATAAAGAGAAGCATCATAAAGGTTTTTTCTATACTTTCTATTTCTTTGTACCTGCATTGATAAACCAATAGTGGCGTTATTTCTGTGTCTACAATTGATATGTACCTATACAGATTAAGGGAATCTTCTTATGTCTATTCCATAATTTTGTCCAGCAAGGACTTGAGTAGATGCACGAATCAGATTGAATATGATTGTGTTGAAATTTCTCCCATATTAAAAATATTTTTCTTTTATAAATCAAATAGCAACAGGTTAAGTGTGTGCTTTAAAGTTGTTTTCAATTAAAGGTTCATGTTTTTTCAGTGTTTTTTAATCATTTATTTCAAATAGAAGCTGCATACCTTAGCTTTACCTTGAGGAGTAAATGTTTTTAAAAAAATCTCCAAAATAGCTCCATAGATTTGCAAATGTTTTATTTTTTGGCGTTTTTTTTGTAACCATCAAGGTCCTCAAAGACCTGCTGTCGAAGACTTAATTTTGTAAACCAATTTTTTCCTGAGGTAATTAATGTGTTTTAATCACAGAAAATAAATGGAATTTCAAAAATGCCTGGTATTGGAAATGTTCGTAGTTACCTGTTGATCAAAACAGAATACTCTGGCCGGCTGTTGTAATTATGCAAAGCCAGCATCTGGCTTTGTAAAAGGCTGAAAACGTTGAGTTTTGAAATCACACGGTAATTATAGTTTTACACACTGTGGCCCTAACTACTGTGGGCCATTATAGGGTGCACAAAAGTCATTCACAGCATCATTATTGCACCCACTGTGATAATGGCACAAAAGAACTCCACATGGAAAATTACATTTGAGACCTCTCATCTGTTATTTCATTACCTTGCTCTCTCTGATGGGTGAAATAGGTTCTCTTAATTTAAGGAGCTGGATTCCTGCTTGCTGAGTGATTTATGTAATCTCACAGTAAGTGTAATTTCCCATTATGCCATGTCACAGCTACTCCTCTGCTTAGCTACCGCATTCATGTGTGGACTATCCTTACCCTGCTTTTCACAAATAAGTCAATTTCTATGGTGTACAGCTCAAAGACAGAAATATGCAATTACCTGTTCTGCTACAAGTGTGTCTATGGCTGACATTCATACATTCTTTTGACCAACATAATTAGTCTGCAGATTCTAAGGCACTGAGAGACCTTTGCTACTGGCACTGCTGCTAACCTGTTCATAATTTGCTCTTGACAAAAAAAAAAATCTGGCTAAGGTCAGTTGTTAATAAAGTCTAAACCCTGTAGGGTGGCTTTAATTATTTGAGAATTTTGGGGAAAAAAAAGCCTTATATATGTAATATACTAGTGGTCCCCAACCAGTACCAGTCCGTGGGTGAATTGGTGCCAGGCCGCAGATAAATAATGTTTCCTTTTGGCCCCATCTGGCTATTACTTCCACTTGATCCATACCCATATCAACAAAAGAACTTAACAATAGAATGGCTAGGATTCAATCATCAATAATGCAACTATATTTGATTAGGAAATATTTTCTCAGCGAAGACAACAAAAAATAATCTCAAAATGACGCAGAGTCATTCTACAACAATATTGTAGGTCTGGTAGGTGAGAGTTATATATAGGCTGGGTGCACTTGGAAAACCCTTGTTGTGTGCATGCACAGTTAATTTGGGTAGAAAGATTTTAGAGGTAAGAAAATATTTCAGAACCGGAAATTTACTTTTGATAAGGAGTATTTATCTGCCACAATTTAATGACTGGTCAGTGGAAATTGTTTTTTTTTTTTTTTTACAGCTAATCTAGGCATTTAACTATATTGTTTCCCTTTGACAACTTATCATATACACATAGCACTTTTGCTCCTTCCAGAAAAGCCACCAAGTATATGCTGAAATTATATCACTCAGTCCTTATGTACTTCAGTCAGAAATGTATTAATGTAATTATAAACTCCTCAGAGTTTTCATTGTGTTACTGTGCAGTTCATTATCTTCACGTTTCCTTGAAACCGACATCAGGACAGATTGTTGCAGGTGGAATAACCTTTGA
>JAFBJS010000213.1:134647-151402 GCA_016785265.1 Paraplagusia blochii | reverse complement strand
GGTGTGGGAGGTGGTGCTTGTTGCTGTGGTTCTGTGGAGGCTGAGTGTGAAGGCCAGGCTGATGCTGGAGTTGTATCTCCACAGGCTCACAGATAATATTATTGATGCATGTGAACAACTGTTGCCTCATGATAACACACTTTTGCATATATCTGGTGAATAAAAATTTGCCCAGTGCCTAATTTAATTTCTGTATTATTCTCTTGTTAGTTTGATTTGGAGCCTTGTCAGTAGAGTAAGATGTGTATAAGAGACAGGTTACATGCTTTACTGCATAGTAAATTCAAAGCTGAGTGAGTGGACTCATTTCACACATTTAATTTTAGGGCAATCCTGGGCCCAACATCAATAAATGTTGAACAAATATAAGGTCAAGGGTGAATATGAAACACCTGCTTCAGTAGTCTGGTTTTGGTGACCAGGTTTGAGTGGTACTAGCTCACCAGTTGTCCTACTTCTTCCAGTACGTTTAAATTGCCTTGATGTTCCTTTACTTATAACATTGGGCAAGTGCGTTCCTACCTCTAAAGTGAAACTATATAGCACAGTTGTCCAATAGGTAGATCAGGATTTACCAGTAGATTTCCAAAGGAGTGCTAGTAGATCCTGAGCAAACACATAAAAAATAGTAATAAAAACTACAGATTTATTTTTATTTTAAGATGGATTAAAGTGAGAATAATATTCAATTATTATATTAATATAGGTATTGAGTCAGACAGTATAACATATGTAATATCTTAATGTAGAGAGTAAGATATCCAGTTTATATGGGTTAATATATATTTAGAGTTTTCAATTTAGGTAGATCACTTCAGTCTGGTCATTTGAAAAGTAGCTCAGAAGACAAAAAAGCGTGGACACCGCTGCTTCATAGCAATGTTAAGTGTTTTTTTTCTAATAACAAACATGTTTGTTTTGTAAACTTGCTCAAAAACAGTCTGTTACTTGCATTAGGAAAGACAGATATCTCTGTGAGGTTAAGACTTTTTACAATTCTAAGGTTTTAAAACCCTCTCAGATTCAATGTTTGGATGTGATTGGGGGTTTTATTTTTCCCCAGAACCTTGTGTTGCAGTAAAAACACAAGCTGGAAGTGATTAGCAGCGCAGTTCATCATTGGGTTGGGATGAGAGGAGATCGACTTGAAAGAATTTAGGCCTTCTAGTGGTTGAAGTGGGATTTTTTGTTTTCCCCCTCCCTCATCAGTTTGTGAGTTTGTTCTGCACTGTCAGCAGTTGACACACAAAAACAGATTTCAGTAAAAACTCTTTGCTTTCTGGGTTTTTTCCCTCCTCAACAGCTTGCTCCGCCCCCCTTGCCTCCGATGAACTGACACGCTGGAAGAAACATATGCTTCTATTCCCACTTCCTGACAGCTTTTGTAGCTTGAATATGATTTTGCTCAGCAGGACAGCAGTTATCTAAACGAAGCTGAGAGTAATTAATAATGGATTGTGTTAGAAGTCAAATATTAATCTGCCATTGAATTCTAATAGAATGTCAATGTTCAAGACAATATCCACTCACAGCTTCACAGAAACTGCAAGGATTCCTTGGAATTGTAACCTCTTTGTGTCTGGTCCTTAGTTGATGAATTGAAAACTACAGCGGTAGTAGGAGTGCTACTGTGAGTTGAGTGCAAGTAAAGCTTCGTGTCAGGGTAGTTTAATTTTACACCAAAAGAGAGAAATTGTCACCTTATGTCTTGTGTAGTCTAAATCGCCTTTGCAGTGACAGCAGAACAGCAGCATGCCAAGAGCAACAGCTGGAGTCCTTCATTCACTGTGCACTCTGGATATTTTCAGCCGCAGAGTTGCACTGCACTCGGGAACATTTGACAGAGCCATGGGCCAATATATAAATGTGTCCTTACAAGTGCATGGAAAAAAGGTGCAAAGCCTAACACAACACCCAGCACCCAGTAGCACTGACCATGCAGATTTATGCCCCCACTTTTAATGTCCCACCAAACCAGTATATTACATACTGCAACCAATATATTGTTTGGACATATATGTGTATGAGCGTGTATATGCGCATGCATATGTGCATATGGGTGTGTTTCTATGTAGATATATATATCTACATGTGTGGGTGGGTATGCACATACACTTACACAAAAATAGAATACAATAATAATAACATAATACTGTCATTGTCATAATGGATTATGATTTTTTTTGTACTTTGATTGTATTTATCTCTTCTTTGGCACTGTTCTAAAGCCATAATTTCCCAAAGGATACTCCAGAGGGATACGTAAAGATCTATCTATCTAACTAGAAATACATAGTCTATCTGTCTGCCTGCCTGTCTGCCTGTCTGTCTGTCTGTGTCTTATCTAAATGAAGGTAGTGCAATATTGTAAGTATTATAGCAGTATTACCATTTACCAGCAGTTTTGTCCCTGTCACAGTACAACAAGAGTATAAGCTTCTCTCAACACTGTTACAATTATAGATATTTTGTGTTTATTTAATGAATAGTGCTACAGTCATGTGGTGTTAGTTTCATGTTTTCTTTT
This sequence comes from Paraplagusia blochii, assembly GCA_016785265.1. Lineage (NCBI taxonomy): Eukaryota > Metazoa > Chordata > Actinopteri > Pleuronectiformes > Cynoglossidae > Paraplagusia > Paraplagusia blochii. The sequence continues at coordinate 148,875 of JAFBJS010000213.1, read as the reverse complement.
CATATCACTCCAACAATGGTGTAGTAAGTGTTGAGGATGAGGGTGTGGCAAAGGCTGGTCTTTGAAACTCTTTTAGCTCTAGGACAAATTAGAAACTTTTTGGTGAATTGTTCTGTGGTGCCTCTTAAAGCATGTGAAAACTGAGAATTAAGGCATTAAAATGAACAAATCTTTAGCAGAGCTGTTGATTGATCAAATAATCGTAGAGGAAGCACCTAATCTCTTTACAATTTTATATTTAGATTTCAGTAATCAACACATATTGTAGTCAGGACATTTCTGGCTTGGAAATTTATCATAATTTTAGTACTTTTACTTTTTAATTATAGTAATTGTAAAACTGCTCTTTGGTCTGTTATTAAAGAGGAGGGTTAGTATGATGTTGCTTTCTTCTTTTTAATGAGATCAGCAGCAGTAACTAATGATTCCCAGTAGTTTGACCTGTCAGTCATCATTATTATGTTTTTCTTTTTCTGCACATGGTAACAGCTTGGATGCATGTGTTTTTTTTTGGGAATTCACAGGTTTCTCCTTAGTCGGCTCCAGGCTTTAGCTTGGAGAGTCAACCGCCACCATTGATCCCAGCAGCTGGAGCGGCAGCGAGAGTCCTGCCGAGGACCTGGAGAGGATGAGCGACTCGGCAGACAAGACTGTAGACAATGACGCTGAAGGAGTGTGGAGTCCTGACATCGAGCAGAGCTTCCAAGAAGCATTGGCAATCTATCCTCCATGCGGTCGCAGGAAAATCATCCTCTCAGATGAGGGGAAGATGTATGGTGAGTAGAGAAGGAGGAATTCGTTTTTTTTTTTTTTTTTATACTCGTGGGGCTCTTTGCATTTTATTGGCTCAGTTTGTTGGCACAGTCTCTATGGTCTTTTCACTGCAAATTTGAAAATAATTAAAAATACAGTTTTAGGTTATTACTAGAATGCCTAGTGGAAATAACTGCTGTAAAGGCAGACTGTTATTTGTTGTTTCTTCTCATACAACTACTATTCTATTTCACAGAAGTGCAACTTTATAAGTAAAGCAGCATGAACTATTAGTCGGTAGCAGATGGTACCACGACTGCCACCAGCTGTGCCCCCTTTCCTCCCACCATTTTCCCCAATTCCTGGCTGGATGATGTCATGGAAAGAGAGAATATTTTCTCTGCATGGTTTTGGACTGTCTCGCAGGCTGTCAGTGTCAAGAGAAAGCAGAAAGCCCCACGGAGCCTGTGCTTGCAGCTGTTGTGTGACCTCTCTAGCCAAACAAAATGTAAATTCTAGTAGTTGGAGCAAAAACCCTCAGTTGCCACTTCAAAGATGTAAGCACGGTGAATGGGACCCTGCCCATGGTCTCAGGCTCCAAATTTTCTGGTCCCCTTACAGACCACATTGCCTGAGACACAGCTCCACTGCTGTTGTTTAAATCATGACCAATTATTGTTCTCAATTAGAGAGGAACCACACAGCTGGTTGTTAGACATGGTCCTACTGTGATTACAAAATGTTGTTTTTTTTTGGAAGATTATGCACATAAAACAATATATGGTGTTTAATCCTTAATTCAGGCATGGGCAAACTTTTTGTCTTGCGGGTCACTATTGGTTCTAAACATAAACACAGTGGCCGAATCCAGAGCAGAAAAATGGAACGTTCGTTTAACTAAGATAAATCCTACATTTCTAATACATTTTATGACATTGTCTACCGGAGAAACCCATTATTGCAGGGAGAAGGCAGTAGTACAATGATAATATAAATAAAGTACTCAATTTTGATAAGGTTGCCGGGCCGCATTTAAAAGCTTAATGGGTCTGATCTGGCCCCCCGGCCTTAGTTTGCCCATGCCTGCCTTAATTAAAAACATCATTATATACAAAAGGCAAAATTGCATCATATTGTGTTGAATGCTTTTCAAAATATGACCAATATTAAACTCAAAGGCAGTACAGACATCCTGCCTGAAGTGGTCTGTATCCGCTTACATATTGTCTCCCTAGGAACACAGTTCTAGATTCATTGAGTTAAAATTGTACAGCAGAAAACAAATAAAAACATGGGTATAATAACCAATTGACATTGAGAAATTGGAATAATGCCCTATACTTATATATGATAAAAATATATAAATATAGAACATTATTTCAATGTTCACTTGTATTTTTCTACAGAATTGCTCTTGCAGTTCTTTTTGACAGAAGAACGTTGTATAATAATGTAGATATTCTTTGTCAATGCCAGTCTTACAAGGTCCAAAAGACTTGGCATGTAATGTCACAGGTGTTTCTTTCTTTTTTGCTGGGACATCAAGGATGGCATTCAGTAATACAGTGTACAAGGACTCATAAAATAACCAAAACAAGAATATCCCCAATTGTGCTTTTTTATCTTTTAATCGCTATAGATGCAGTCACTTCAGTGTTTGTTGGAACTACTTTGAAGAATATCTGAAGAATGTTCTGAAGAATAAGAATTAGGAATGTCTGATATTAACATAATTTATTATTATTTACCAATACCGATATTAACTGATATTGCCCAAGCATTTCATTCCTGATACTGATATGAACCAATACCGATATACGTATGTAGCTAATTTCCACTGAATTAGTGTGGTACCAAACTAAAGGCATTCTATAAATAACTGTGTACAACATAAACACACTACTTCAATGTAAGTTATAAAAAAATGACACATTTATTTTTTACCATTTTGTCTGAAACAGTCCTATGATTCTTTGTGCAGCATTTGATGTAAACAAGAAATGTCTAGTGTTGGACAGAATAACTGTCCAAAAACATTGATTAACATTGTTTTTGTCCCGTTTGAGATGACATCATTAAACATGTGCTGGTCAAAGTGTCAGTAGTACTGACTCAGTACCCCATGACGAAATTCAGCATATTTGACGAGACCGCGGCTTTGCAACATTGGATTTTGAATATCGGTGAAAAAAACGATACCAATATGCTCCTTAAAAATGGTTGCTGATATTGGCCTGATAAAATTAGTGGACCGGTATATCCACCATCCATAATAACAATATATTTTTGTTTAGTGGGTATGGCCTGTTTGAAAAAGAAATATTTATTATATTCTTTCCTTTTTTAGCTTTTTTTTTTACATCAATCAAGTCCTACAAGCTTGAAAAACTGCCTTGTAGTGATTTGTTTTTCAAGAGGTGCAGTCCTCCATATATTACACTCTGAGACAACGAATAAAACACATTCTTGTGGCATCTGTGGTGGAAGTTGTCTACAAGGAGACAGGTATTTTGTAGGTGACACACTCTGGGGAAGGCACAGTCGCTCAATGCAGCGAGCTCATCACAAGAGGAGCCGCCCTGAGTGCCCTTAAGCCCTTTGTTATCATGGGGTAGAGTGTAGTTAATTAGCAACAGTCTCTATAGCAACTGTGTTGCACCACAAAACATTTTCTAATTTCTGCTTCTTAGCTTATTGTTGTGTTTACCAGAAGTGTTTTGGATCCATTGAGTCCAGAGTCGGCTGGCAGCGTGCCATACTGTGAGGCTCTAATTGTGACTGCTATGGAAAACGCCACATACATAGGTTGTGTTGCTCAGCTTCGCCTCATCCCCTGAGTTTTGAATTGAAAAGTAGAAGTAAATGAAGGACAATGGTCCTCAGCCAGAGACCTTAGATTCACTTGCATAATTCACCTGCTGTGCTGGGCAGCATTCATTTATGCCAGAAATGGGGTTGATAAGTGAAAGCACACGTTTTACTAAAACTGTATGTTTATTCATTGACTTATGTGTTTACACTTGCCCCACAAGCTAAATGACAGCAGTGATTTTTTTTTATATATTACCAATTGCAAATTGCAAACCAGATTTCATGCTTGCATTTGTTTTGACAAATAAATATGTTAATTTGTGGCATGGTTGCCTTCAATATACCCATAACTGTATTGTTTCATGTTTACAATTTATAACTTAAATGGTTAAATACAATGACTGAAGAGATGATTTTTAAAAAAATTACCTTCATATTTCCCTCTTACTTCTACTACAACTTATTTGTTGTTTGGTTTATTTTGACATTAAACACTTATCACACACCAAAATCTTTATGCAAAATACAAACACCTTCCTTCATATGTTCTTGTCGGGGATGGACGGGAAGTGCTGGCCTCTGTCCACACGTGACTTCTGTTGTATAGTCTTTCCTGATACTGTTCTGCTGTTTGCCCTGCCAACTCCTCAGTGATCCAGGCTGGACCCCTCCTGTGGGAACTAAGTGGCACTTGGTTTGCAGAGATGCCAAGGATGAGTTAGATATAATGAGCAGCCCTGGCTTGCCCCTGATGGCCCAGCACTGTGCTCCTCTGGGTCTTATCTCATTGGGCTGAACACACTATGCGATGCAGCAAGCAGCTCTGATCTTTCCCGCTGGGCAGTTAATGAGGAATTCTGGGATCAGCTCAGGCTCCTCTAGTCACCTGCATTCACTCTGAAAGAGTGTGAGGAGGTTCATCGCAAGAGAGACATCACACACCTTCGAAATAATCCTTCATTTGTTCACTTGCTATTGTCAGAGCAAGGCAAATGTGTTTTCTGCACATGGGAGTGGAGATGGTCCAATTATTTTGTCTTTCTCAAAAATAGGGAACTACCACAAGTGTAGATAGTCCTGACATCTATGTCACAAAGATGAAAAATAAGTAATGTGGAGAAAGCTATATATATATATGAATGTTTGAGAAGCGGGAACTGGAATTTTTTTAGATATCTTAAACATTTCTAAATAGAAAAATATCAGTTTATGCTTTGATTTTTTTTCATCATTTTACAAGACAATTAAATGCAACGGATACCTTTCTCATGATGGTGAGTGTCAGTGTAGTAGACCAGTGGTCCCCAACCACTGGGACAGGTGCCGGTACCAGTCTGTGGGCGAATTGGTGCCAGGCCGCAGAGAAATAATGTTTCCTTTTGGCCCCATCTGGCTATTACTTACACTTGATCCATACCCATATCAACAAAAGAACTGAACAATAGAATGGCTAGGATTCCATCATCAACAATGCAACTATATTTGATAAGGAAATATTTTCTTAGTGAATACAACAACAATAAACGCAAAATGAAGCAGATAGATTTATTAGCAGATAATTATAGGCTGTGTGCACTTGAGAAACCCTTGTTTTGTGCATGCACAATTCCTTTGGGTAGGAAGATTTTTTTAGGTTGGGGAACACTGTAGTAGACGATTCAACTAAATGAAAATCAATGTAAAATTTGACCTTCACACCTTTCCTCAGACTGTGAGTAAAGAAAGTAAATAATGTAGATTTTTTTGGTTTGTGCACAACAGTATTATTGACTAGCCTTTTCAGGAGATTTTAACACTAACTTGTGACCATGTTGTTTATGAGTGAGCACATGCTATTGCTTATGTCAGAGATTTCAGTCTCCTGACCTCATGTTGTCTGGGCTCCAGGCCTCACAGGTCTGCTCATCCTAGTGGAGAGGCTAAAAGTACTACAACTCATATCTAATACTCTTATGTGAAGAAATGTTGTAAGTTAAATAAAAAAGATTATTAGGTAGAACATCAACTCATTTGATGATGTTACTGGAATGTTTGTTTGCCAGACCCAGTGTGGAATGAACAGACAATCTGATTTAAAGATGTGCTGAAGTGTTTTGGCAGCACCCTGAGGTTCCCTGCATGTCTGAATCACTAGACGTGGGGTGTGTCTCTGCTCTGAGGACTGTTGGTCCTCTGAGGCAGGCTTCTGGTTTCAGGTTGCACACTTGTGATTGGCTGTTTTGTTTGACTGATACACTGTGAATAAGTCATAGCATTTTAAAGATGCAGCATCTGTCTTTATGTCTTAACTCATCAGTCCTGTTGTTGATCACACCATATCCCACTGATGAAACACTTTTGAGGGTATTATTTTGTGTAATCAGTAATCAGTTTCACTGCTAAACATTTGTCTTTTTTTATTTTTCATTTTCTCCACAAAGAATAAAGACATATAATGACAAGGACAGGATGATAATTCTGAAATTATTTGACATATTTTTCAATTCATAATCTTTATGTAGTCAGTAATATTTGTGTAGTTACTAAGATTCCCTGTAATACAAAACCTAACATAATATATATAATATGTTATAAAACCCCAAATCTGGGTTCTGTACAGTAACCCCCATGGAAAGCCATCGACAATGCTGCAAAATTTGCTCAAAATCAACCTAATTTCTCTTTTTTACTTTTATACACTAATTTTTATTTTTATTAAGCATGAGTTAATTATCAATGAGTATGTGCGAGCTACCTATGACAAGAAGCGGCTACCACCAGACCTACTGTGATTATAATGTCTTTCTGTCACTATCGCAGCAGACACATGAGGGTGTTCAGATAATCCAGTGGTGTCAAACTCATCTTTACCAGGGGACCAATTCAACAATACTTCAACAATACAATTTCCTTAAAGGGCCAGTTGAAAATGTAGCTACTTCATAGCTCATTAATACATGTTATTACAGGTTATAAATATTTATTTATGTGACTAATATAGTCCCTTGCTGTTTAATAAAACCATTTTTAATTGATCAGGTTAAGAAACTCTGCTGAATTCACATTATAAAATGCTCTGTAAACTCCTGTGGGCCATTCAGGATGACTTGGCGGGCCACATTTGGCCCTGGGGCCTTGAGTTTGACACACATGCGATAACTGAATCCAAAACCTGGTCCTAATAATTCACAAGCTGTTTGGATCACTTTAAAAATGAGAAGCACTTTTGGGCAATTCTGACCATAAAAAATGGGGTTGAATTTCTGAATTTCCAGATGTGGAGTATGTTAATAGTTACTATAAGATATTTCTTATAAAATATTTCTTTTTTGTCATTGTGACATTGTGATTCACACCATCACCCACAACCAAATTTGGCCTCTGCATTATCCCATCACCAACATGAACAGCTTTTGGGCACCTGGGGGGCTGTGTGTGGGGACAATACAATGCTCAGGGGACCTTGGCGGTAACTTGGTGGTAGAGGAATTCGAACTGGGGACTTGCGGACCGAAGTCCACTTCCTAAATCACTATATACCACAACTGTATATAATTGTTTTATACTTATTCTTTCCTTGTTGTTACTTCAGGTATTAACAACACTGTTCTCTAAAAACTCTTGCTTGACCACCTCACAGACAATAGTCTTGAGCCTTTATATGGTCACAAGAGTTTGACTTTTCATTTATACCTACTGGTTAGAGCCAACATGTCTTTGTACTCAGAAGCTGGATTGATCCTAAGAGATTGAAAATATTGATTTGACTCAGTGTCCTACTTTGTTGCTAAAGAGAACGGGTGGTGGTGGTGGGGGTCAGACTTTGCGGACTGTTAACACCAGTGCTCACGCATCAGACCTGCCACAAATCCAGTTCCTCAGGAGGCTCATAATTACAGGCGTCCTTTCAGATTAGTTCAGCAGCTCAGCCAACTGTGGCTGTAGTCCCCTGGTCATTATTTCATCCATTTCCTCTTCCTGAGAGACACACCTCGATACAATGACCAGGGCAGCCTCCACAATAATGTATGTCATGATAGACACAGTGGCTCCTAATTGATAGAGTGATTCAGACAAGTGTTGGTTGTGCAAATTGATCCCCTGTGTGCTTATGGCACAGAGTTGAGGCGAACAGGTTTCAGCTTTGGCCTTGTTGGACAGACGTAGAGTGAAGAGAGAGAGGAAATAGCATGAGCTGGAACTGCTGAGTGATGAAGAGGCTGTCTTTGCTTCCTCAGCTCTGTCTAAATGTAGGCCCAGTTTAACAGAGGTTGTGCTGCTGTAATCCTCTCAGTGTCTCCAACAAGGCACAGGTTAGTGACCCGCTGCTTTGTGATGTCTTGTAAGATTTTGAGAACACCTCACCTCTAACCCCCCCGCTGTTCAACTAACACATTAGCTCAACTGCTCATGACCCAGCCTGAGCTATAAAAACCTTTTATCCAGCTCAATAAGGTCATCTGAAGTTAAGTATTGATTTCTTTTGATGTACAGAAAAAAAAAGATTTGTTTTTTTAAAGAGCTTTTAGTTACAGTCGTATGTTGCACCAACACAAAACTTAGCAGGAAATTGATTTTTTTTTTTTTAAGTTTGATTTTTACTTGATTAAAGGTGAACTCCTATTTTATATGGAGATTTTTAGATGCTCAAAACCTCCAGTCTTAAAAATCTTGAATAGTGGATTTAAATGTTTGGTTACAATTGGTATTTTTTGGTTTTTATTTAGGTAAAGTTAAACTAGTCAGTTATTTCAAAGGTAATATTTACAGCGACAAGGAAGGAACAGTGGTTATATTGGTAGAAGTATGCTAGAGATGGAGCTACCAGGTAGGAGATAAAGAGGAGATTGATGTTGAAGATACAGAGAACAGAGGGAGACGGAAATTGTTGACTTGCTGTGGTAACACCTGAAAAAAAGGGACAAGCCGAAAGAAAAAGAAGAAGAAAGAGGAATGTTTACAGTTAGAAGTGGTGTCAGCAGTTGAGGAAATGGACTTGGGTCTAGAATGCTTCAGGTCTGTATCCGCCAGCAACCAGGTTGCCACTGAGTTGCTCTATTTCTTCCCAAACCCAGACTGCTGCCCTTGCCACCAGGAAACAGATAAGCCAATGGACGTACCAATACATATAAATAATAATCTGGTCGTCCTAGCGCACACTTCATTTCTTGTGCTAGACACAGCTGCTGGGGTTACAGTGTGTTTATGCTCAGTGCAGCTTTTAAGCCTCTTGAACTGTTGGCTGAGCAAATACTGCAAGTGACAACACTGTCGTTGTCCTGAGACTTCATTAAAGAAATCAGACTTTGCAAAGCATGTCATCCAAGTGTTTTAAGCTCAAACACGGCACAGTTTTGTCTGTTCAGTGCATGGATGCTCAGTAAAGAAATTTTTATTCAATTTATCATCCATAAGTTATTGTATTATTTGTGAAAGTCGTGTCTGTGTAGCATTTTTGCCATGAATTCACACATGGTATGTGGAAATAAAATGTGAGAAGTTTAGACACCTTAAAAGGAGCTGTCGTCCTTAAACATCATACATTTACAAAACCATGAGTTGATTCAGCTAAATTCAAACCCACTCATTGTCTGGGCTGTGTTTCTCATTCTTATAAATAAATAAGCCTGGCTTAATTATATGTCCTATTTATTTTTTTTATGTCCCTGCTCTTTTGTCTGAATGAAAACTCATTAGCTGTATCCGCTGAATGTAGGGAGCAACCAACCATGTGCAATCGAGGCTAGAAGTAAAAGAGCCGGTAAAAATGAAAAGACTGCCTTGTAATTATCACATGGTGTGAGTCAAAAGAAGTTGAAAGCCTCAGATAGTATTCACCCCAGATTTAAACTTCTAAAATAGAGGGGTGTTTTTTTTTCCACTCTTTTCTAGTATATTATTTATCTTTTTGGAGTAATAAGACTGAGCACACACACACAGACATATATATGTATGTAGAGTCGCAAACTACAATAATCAATTTACAAAATTAAGCAGATTAAATGAACTTAACACATGGGTTAAGACAGCACTTGCATCATTATATCACATTATTTACCATTTACTCTTTTACCAAATGTTAAGCTTAAAATATGTGGTCAACATCCGGCATTTGTTTATGAAGCTAAACAACTTATATTCAATGGACCAGTAGTTGAAGCATTTGCTGGAGGCTCCTGTAGAACACACAGAAATGTGTACAGTGTTAAAATTTGTGACATTAATATCACATATTTAATTTAAGTGATTCACTAACAAAAATCCAAATGGAATAGCTAATATACCATTATTTTTTGGTCATATAACGTATAATGATTAATTTATTAAATTATTTTCAATTACACATTTTATTTTATTTTTATTCTGTTTTATTATTTTTGGAGTGTTATTTATTCCAAATGTCAGCAATACCAAAAGACCTAAGTTAAAGAAAGAAAAAAAAAATCCATTTTAGAAGAAACATTACCCTTTTTCCAGCAAGTCACAAGTCTCAGCATTTGTGCTCGGCATGGAGTTACTTTCCCATTGACAGCACAACCAGCAGGCTTCCTACCTAGAGCTGCTTTTTCCCAAAACCTGCATGGGACGGATGCCTTTATATTGTTCACTTGATTCTTTTGAGATGCAAATGTAAGACTGAGACCCTGGAGTCATCTATTACAAATGACAGGAAAGCTTGGTCTTTGGTGTTGATGTCCATGTGTAAACCAGAGGGAAACCACAATTAAATAGAGTTCTAACTTACTGCACACATCTTACTGAGAGACCATCTACAGTGCACTGCACCTTTTTTGCGCCACTGGCCGGTTAAATGTCTCATACTTTTTTCACGGACTGGTTGTTAAGTTGTGGCAGATAAATACCTCTTAATAAAATTTTATTTCCAGTGTTCTGAAATATTTTCCTACCTGTAAAATCTTCCTACCCAAATTAACAGCCTATAACTTTCTGCTACCAGACCAGTATAAAAAATTTGAATCTTGTATCGATGACTCTGCGTCATTTTCACTTTATTGTTGTCGTCTTCACTGAGAAAATATTTCCTAATCAAATATAGTTGCATTATTGATGATGGAATCCTAGCCATTCTATTGTTCAGTTCTTTTGTTGATATGGGTATGGATCAAGTGAAAGTAATAGCCAGATGGGGCCAAAATAAACATTTCTCTGTAGCTGGCACCAATTCACCCACGGACCGGTACTGGTCCCCAGCCCAGAGGTTGGGGACCACTACTGTATCTTAGTACATAGTTTACTGTAAAGTGTCCTTTTGTATTAATGAAGGACGTAGGAAATTTCAACATTTTCAAATGGCAAAATTTGAAAAACCAAATATTCAGTTAGAAATTCCAAGGTGTCATTTTAGAAGCTTGACCTAGAAAAGATTTTTCTATTTACTTTTCTTTTAGTATCAGAACTCAAATTTGTCAAATTGTCATCTTTATTAGAGCCTGCAAAATGTCTTTAATTAAAAAATGCTTTACAAAGTAACCTTTAATCACTGTAAATATAACTTGCTGAACAATGTTACGTTCAAATATTTACATTTTAATAGTGTTCCTATACTGTTTATATGTAGATATATGGGCCCGCTTGGTTAACGGGATTCAATCTGTTGATTGAATTTTCAGCAGCATTGAGCTCGGAGTGCAAGGCAGGATGTGACTTTGGTTGTGTCTACAATAGGAAATTGTGCTTTTACAGGAAACCGATGCTTGTAATGAGTCGAAAATAATGGAATGGACAGAGTAGAGAAGCATTGTTCTTGCTGCATTAATGATTCTTGTGAATCTGTTAATGTGTCCTGGCATAAAGTAGTTTTTACACAGAAACACAAAGGCATATTTACAAAACATACTTAGCCAAAGTGGTCGTCAGTATCAAACTCCAACTGATAACAACCGAAAAATATAACCACATGAAACAGGAGGTAAGATTAATCTAATCACATGACATGGGAATTAAGTTATTCCATTCAAACGTAGAGCATGGATGGCCATCAGCAAACAGTACAATTTGACAGAAATAAATATGAAGGTGATGTAATCATTTAATTTATAAATAGTCAAATCCTGGCCTCCACTGTTCAAATCTGCCGCTCCAATTCAGATTAAAATAAATGCCTACATCATATTTGGCCTGTTGTTTTGTTCAGTATCTATGACATTAGTTTACATTAAGTACTGGAGCTTATCAATGGTAATTTAATTTTACATTCCCTGCATGAGGTTAAAAGTCCTCATAGTTTAAGTATTTTGAGTGAAAATTATATTTTTGTGTATTAAAATGACAATACATCTGAAAACCATATTCACATAAGAATATTTGCGTTGCTGCTTGGACATTGAAAATCAGATTTTCTCCTGTCATTGACCAAATTGTGACGTGTAGCTGCTTTCAAATCTTGTTTAGGCTCAATGCAGAAATGCAGCGGATTGTTGTCATGTCACCTGATCTGGTTTGTCTGCATAGAACAATCATCTGCTGTTCACAACAAATGAGTTAAAAAGTGGATAGTGAAGGTTGAATTGAATTTCTGACTGAATAAAGAATCATTGGCTGAGAGGATGTTGAGTCTCATTGTGAAAGCTGCTCCTGCAGGGCTGTTCATATGTTGTAGATCCAACGTACACATTTAAATTCAAGTAGTGTTTACCCAGGCCAGGTTAAGTAAATACTCCAGATGCTTAATGGGTACAAATCCCACTCTTGTCATGAGAGAGGTTGTGCAGGAAGGAGCAAAATGTCTTCATGTTGAATAACACACTTATTCTTCTTTTTCTTTGGGCTTGTCCCTATTTTTTCAGGGGTTGCCACAGCAAGTCAGCAATTTCCATCTCACCCTGTCCTCTGTATCTTCAACTCTAATTCCAACTATCTGCATGTCCTCCGTCACTTCATCCATCAATCTCCTCTTTGTCTCGTACCTGGTAGCTCCATCTCTAGGATCATTCTTCTACCAATGTCCAAACCACCTCAATCTGGCTTCTCTGATCACCTCATTCCTGATCCTGTCCATCCTTGTCTCTCCTAAAGAGAATCTCAGCATCTTTAACTCCTCCACCTCCAGCTCTGTCTGCTGTCTTCTACCTATTCCTAGTGTCTCCAACCCATCCATCATGGCTGGTCTCACAACTGTCCTGTAAACCTAACCCTTCACCTTAGCTGACTCTCTTCTATCACAGATCACTCCTGACTCTTTTCTCCAGTTGTTCCATCCTGCTTGTACTCTATACTTCTCCTCTCTTCCACAGTCTCCACATTGAATAACACACTGAATGTATTATTACAAGTGTGATATAATATAACCTGGATCAGAACCGGTTTTACCAGACTATAACTACTTACCAGAGAGCAGTTTAGAATCAAACTTTAGCCTAAGGAAAGAATAAAGCATAAATAATACATTGTGTGGAAACTGAAACTGTTAACAATCATCAAGAAAAATCTGAGAAAAAAAATGTGAGTGCATTGTTAACCCAGTAAAGAAAAAAAACAATGCTAGTCCACTTGGAGCCACAGAGCTTTTTTTCCATTCTGGTTGAAAAGAATAAATAATTAAAGAGCGAGCAGGCTGCTTTCTGCTGCCCATTTGTGTGCTTTGATCTGCGATTCAGGAGTTTGTTTGCATGAATGCCTGTATTGTAATGTCGTGTTTCCATTGTGTGAATTATTAAAAACATTGCAGCTTCTTTCTTCACCACAGATACAGTAAGTGGAGCATCATGCCTCCCCACAAATGGGGATGCTATTCTGAGCTTGTGTGACAAGGTTCAGTAAGGTTGGCCTCACCTGCCTCTTTCGTGAGAAAACATCTTCATAGTCAACTTTTAACAAGGTTGACATCTAATGCTGCAATTTACTCTAATGTACTGATGAGATAAATGAGCGTGTAAGGCAGGTGGCCAGATCCTGGAGTGATTGCATAACAATAACAGGTGTCATTTTTAATAGTCATGAATTTAAATTGTCGAGCTTTAATAGTTTAACACAATAGAATTGGGTTTCGTTTATTATTGGGTTTCGGCTTAGTGTCTGTTATTTTAATGATGAGTTGTGGTTTCAACTTGGGTTAATTTGCAGTGATACCTAGTCTTTTTTAAGGAGGTCAAGAGGAAAACCTTTTCTGTGTGCTTACTGGGAAGTTCCACCTGGCATCTGATTGTCCAAGTCATTCCCTGAAGAGATGTAAACAGAAACAAAACACTGAAACCACTGCACTGCACTGTGCCAGTTCTATGACAGGGTTTGGGAACCTTCTGACTAAGAGAGCCAAAAAAAGAAAAAATTTAAAATCCAATCATCTGAGCCATGTATATTTTTAATAGATTATACAGCTAAATGAAAAATACCAAGAAATTTAGAGTATATCTATCTCCTTTCGACTTGTCCTTTTGTCAGGAGTTGCCGCAGCCAGTCAACAATTTCCAACTCACCCTGTCCTCTGTATCTTCTACTCTGACTCCAACTATCTCCATGTCATTTCTCACTGCATTCAACAATCTTCTCTTTGTCCCCTGCCTGGTAGCTCCATCTTCAATGTATCTACTGTCCCTTCTCTGAACATGTCCAAACTGTCCCAATCTGGCTTCTCTAGCTTTTTCTCCAGACCTTCCTGTCTGTGTTGTCTCTCTAATCACCTCATTCCTGATCCTGTCCATCCTTGTCTCTCCTAAAGAGAATCT
>JAFBJS010000213.1:121952-134639 GCA_016785265.1 Paraplagusia blochii | reverse complement strand
ACTCCTCCACCTCCAGCTCTGTCTCCTGTCTTCTACCTATTCCTGGTGTCTTTAATCCATCCATCGTAGCTGGTCTCGCAACTTTAAACCTTTGTTGACGGTGCCAAACATGTATGGACTTAAGAAAGCTACTATATCTATCTTACATTATTACACAAGCCTAATCTTTCCTCGGCCCTTGATATTGCCTCTATACAAACAGTAGAGGCAGGTGAATATTTAGTTCTTTCATCTCTCAGAGCTCTGGTCATGTGACCGAGGCCTTTCTCTGAGGTGCAACCACCGAGAGAAAAATGTCTTTTCTTCTGATTCTCGAGGACGCAGCTTATTAGCGCAGTCCCATTGTGTCACGGTAAAAGGAAGCACATTAATTACCAATGAAATGAATGTAGAAAAATGTTGCATTATATCTAGGGTTTCAAATGCATTTCACGGACAGGAAGAACGGATCCATGCCATTGGTCTCTCCCTTTCCTATAATTTGCGTAATAGTTTTCGCTTGGCGGTTATTACTGTCAGTTATTACCATATGAAAGGGCTAATCTGGGGTCATGTGCACTGCTGCAGCAATGAGAGTACAGCTGAGGGCAGAAGAATGTTTAGAGCTGTTGCTAATTGGAAGTCTCTACAAAGCTGCAATTTTAATTAAGTCCAAACTGTCCTTTTTTTAACCCAATATATTCAGGTAGCATTATTTTCTGTAATAGTATGAAAAGACCAGGCCTGTTTCCTTTGTTGGCTTCAGGCTTTGAAGACAGTTAAATTGAATTAGATCAGTTGGAACAGCTGTGCTGGTGCTGTCAGTTTTTTTTTTTTCCATGCTCACGTTCAATAATTCCTTGGGTAAATGGATCTGGTTCATGTATACCAGGTACACATTTTCTGTTTTGCACTTATCGATTTAATGAAGTGACTCCATGGGCAACATTGCCTTACGCTAAACCTCTGCTGTCCTTTTTCTCCCAACCAGGTCGAAATGAGCTGATAGCAAGATATATCAAGCTTCGGACTGGGAAGACGAGGACCCGAAAGCAGGTAAGAAAAGATAGAAAATTGTTTGATTGATCTCATGTCAGAGGGCGGTTGGAGTGTGTGCACATGGTTGCATTTGTGAGTGGAGAGAAAGACAGATAGAAAGAGAAGAACAAACAGCTATTGGATAAAAGGACTCGATGCTAAAGCCTGAATACATCGGTCTTTGTAGCATATACATTGGAGTGCAGTTGTCTGCACTTAAACTTATCAATACAGCCTCAAAAAATCTGAATCCAACTATTGTCTAAGCTCTAGAAAACCTTCTCATGGCTACATGTGGTCATTATTTTGCTGACCAGTAGAGGCCTTTATGAATGCAAATGATAAATAGTCTTAATAGATTTAATCAGTAGGAGTTGTTAAGTGAGCTGAGTGAGCACAGATCACAGACGTCTGCAGCGCCACATATCACTAGTCTCTACCACAGAGTTCACCTAAGGCTTGTTTAATCAAAATGTCAGCAATTTATTTGTCAGTGCTCTTTCGTCATCATCAGTCATAGAGCAAGTAGAAAAACAACAACGTATTTGTTACAATCCTTTATGATTCGACTAAATATCAATAGAAACGCTGACATTTAGTATTAGTTGAAATAACAAATGTAACAAAGCTTAAGAGTGGAAGGAGTTATCTCAAAAAGTCAGTGGTCATGCCATGAAACTACACTTCAGTACAGCAAATGCCGCTATGTGACAGCTTGTGAGGTAAGGAACACCGGGAGGAGATACACGTGCAGTGTTTCCGTAAAGCAGGGGTCTCAAACTCGTGGTCCATGGGCCACTTGTGGCCCGTGAAACGATTTATGGTAAATCCTATAGTTCTCAAAACCTTAATCCACAGTCTACTTCTGGTTCAGTGTTGTATTACACAGAATCTATGGGAAACAGATTTTCTTTTTTCTTTATCTTGTATTGAACAATGGAAGCTGACGCGGCCCTTTGGTCAAACTCATTTGAGTTTGAGACCCCTGCTGTAAAGAAAAATTGAAACATGCGTTCTGTTATTTAGATTTCATATATCAGTTTATTAGACACGGAAGACCGTTTTATTTCTTTTGCTGATTACTAAAGAAATTGTTATTCATTGTATTGTGACCAGTATATGTTTTTTAAAACCAATACGACAATGAAACATTCAGCTTACTCTGTTGAGTAATCTGTTGGTTTCTTTCGATGATGAACGTATATCCTCTGACCTCTTGTCCATTCTCTTGCACACGCACCTCAATCTAGGGCAGGACAGGCATTTGGCCTGAAAGTTCTAACGGTGATAAATAAGCTTGTGCCTTGTGTGCGTTTGAGAGAGAATTGATCAATCAGGCCAAAACAAGCCTTGTATTTTCTCTGTCATTTTCTTTAACAACACAGTCAATGGAAAAACGACCTTGCAGCTGCTCCCTAAACAAATACCTCCATATAACGATACAGAGGTTTTTAGTAGGAACTAAACTATCCATAAATCCATGTCAATCACAAACGTGTTTGTTTATTTAAAGCTGCAGTGTTCAAGAAAATACAATAAATTACTGTTAACAGTTACTGAGTTTTAATGCTGGTTAAGTTATTAAGTTATTACACCTTAATGTGAATTTTCTAGACATTTATGCAGATCATTTATGCCTTTTATCAAGTTGATTCATTTTCCCAGATGAAAGCTTTATACTGTCAAGTTCAATCTGTTTTTGTTTTATTCAAGCAGTTAACACATTTAACTCTTTCAGTTTTAATGATTACTGAAGGCTTTTGTATAAACTCCTGCATTTTCCGACAAAAATGTTGAAAATGACCCATTTGATGTTGCCAAATCGTTACTAAAAATATATTCTCTTATTAATAATGTAATTTTTTAAAAGTACGTACTGCAGTATCATTAGACTTCCGAATACTTCTGAATTGTGTCAATGTTGGTTAGAAGTCTCCTTGGGCCTTCATAGGAACATGGAGTTGATTCTTGGTCAGCTCAGCACTGGTCGCATTTGTTTTCTCCTAATGTGCTAAAGAGACATGCATCCTCCTTAATCAGCTCACTTAAACCCCACACCACCTAATGACTGACTGGCTGATGTTGTGGTGTGTGGTTTGGACATGCCTCTGTTTGGAACCGGGACTTTTTTTCCCCTTTTACGCACACATACTGGTGTGATAAACCTTTCAGTTTCTCTTGTGTTCTTGTTTGTTTATTTTCCCCTTTTCTCTGTTTTAATGGAGGTGTCTAGTCACATACAGGTCTTAGCAAGAAAGAAAGTTCGAGAAATCCAAGCTGCCATTAAGGTACGTCTTTGCCCTGCTGTAGGGGGCTTTTCATTGCCATGGTTACAGGTTCTTCCTTTGTTTTCCTCCCCTCCCCTACCCTGCAGGTGTCTAGTCACATTCAGGTTCTTGCCAGAAGGAAATCTCGTGAGTTTCATTCCAAGCTAAAGGTATGCGCTTTTCTGCTTTTGGGCTTGTTGGTCGCTGTGTTTGTCTTGACTTCCTGTTTCCTGTTTCCCGTGTGTAGTGACAGAGTAAATGCCTGTTGCTCTGGTTCCTACTTATCCATGTCTTGCACTAACTCCTCTCACACCTCGTGTCTGCACAGTTTTTTAACAAAGTCTTTGTTTCTTTTTCTGTAAACTTCTAATATCGAGCTTCTATATCTGGTCATAAACAGGATATTATTTGTTCCTGTCTTTGATCACACATTTTCACAATGAACTAATTGACACATCTTTTAAGGAGTGTGTTTTATAGACACATAGATTACACATATTGTCGTTAGTTTGACTTATATCCAATTAATGTACGATCAAAGCTGCAGCTAAAGGGTACGCACATATGGGGGAGCATGCTGGCATGGCTGCTGGTGAGTGGCTGAGAAGCTGAAGGTCTGAGAAGCTATAGTGAACTGGTTACTGCTTACATAAAGCTGATACTTCATCAAATCAAAAGGAGGTGAAGATTGCACCTTCCTCTCTTTTGACTGCCTAACTCACTGTCTATGATGTCAAAGGCTGAGCATTGTTGACTCAGAGTAGAGAACGGCTGTGATGCCATGAAGCTGTTTGGCTGTTGTTGAAATGCCCTTCCCTGCTTTCTTCTTTTCCCTCCAGTTTTTTAATAACTTTTTTTTACATCACAGCCCATTTCAATGGGTTCAGAATTTTAGTGCCTTCCTGTTAATAATTACTGAAGCACATTTTTTTTCTGAATAGCAGTATGCAAGTTAATTAAATCTTGAATAATGTTGACCTATAATCAGGTATTGAAATGATGTAGAAATGAAGCAATGTGTTTCTTATAACGTTGTTGGTTGCTTTCCGTGTACCTAATGCTCATAATATTCTCCCCTTCTATCGTTGACAATCTTTTAACGACTTTCACTTAATCGTAGACTACGTTTGGGACATTTCATTACATTTCGGCAATTTTTTGTGTTTTGCAACTGCTATACTGAGGCAATATAGGTTTTGGGTTAGTGGCTAAAAGTATGTTAGGGCTGTGAGGATTGTAATGTAAAGTAATTGAAATGTATTTACATTATATGGATTTATTTATAATATTTTAGAAAAGCCTAAATATATACACACATATATGTATATACAGTATATGTGTGTGTGTATATATATATATATATATATATATATATATATATACATACACACACACACTCGTATATATGTGTAGGTGTGTGTGTGTGTATCTTTGTGCGTGCGTGAGAAAGAGTCTGGCAGGGCGTCCATTCAGAGAAATGCCTGGTTTTTCAGGGTTTTGCAGGCAGCAGTCTGAAGAGACACAGACGGCTTTTGTATCAGTTCCTGTCTCTTGTCATTTCAAGCAAATTAGAGATCAACAACAACAAAAGGAGCAGCAGTAGCTGGCGTCAATGAAAAACCTGCTGTTTCCACTTCAGTCTGTTGCATTATGGTGAAATCACAGTCATTAAGTTATTGTTTAGTTTTTTTGTCTCCTGTGTCACAACGTATAAAAAAAAACAACATATTGTATAACAAAATGCTGTGATTCTGCCTTGTGAAGACTTCTAATCCACATTTCACCCTGATGAATTGTACTAATAATGCTTCCAAATATATTTTTGGAGCAATTTAATCTTCTTTGGTCTTTAATACTACTGCAGTATAGGAATTATTGCAGATGCGGCACATAGGAAAAGTTGAATTGATCAACATACTTACTGTAAAACCCTGTTTGTCTGTGTTTAGGTTACAAACATGGTAAGTATTCTCTCTATACATCTTAAATGTGCCTTAACCAGACCCTGCCTCATGCTTTGGCTGTAAATTATGCTTTTGCCCTCTATATTGACACAATAGCTGTTTCCCAGTTTATTTTTGTGTGTGTATGTGTGTGTGTGTGTGTGTGTGTGTGTGTTAGTACGTTTCATCATGCAGCTTTCCACTATCGTAGCACAGCTCGACTATGCCAGCATGCTGACCTTTTAGTTTCTGCCAGTGGAAATGCATTGGCTTTCTGTGTGTTAAATTGTTGAAGTGTTCACCTTGAATTTCCAGGTGAAATTCAATCTTCCTCAAATTAGGACTAGTTCTTGTTAAAAACTTCAATACAACAAACACCACTTAAAACGACATCATTTCTAGAGAAATTGTATACTTTTCAGCGGAAACATTTTTTGCAACATTTCAGGATTCAACACGCTGTTATATCAACAGTCTTGATATAATAGGTGTTTTAGCAGAAAAGTCATCAACACACAAAGTTTCATTTAAGTGCATACCACGCCGCTAAGCATTTTATGTTGGAATTCGATGGTCGTTGTTTGGCGCATTCCTTAAAAAAAGGCCACACTCAAATACCAATGCTGATGCATCTTCTTTTTAACCTGCTTGCTGTTCTCTGTTGTGCTAGAGGTCAGTGGTGCATTCAATGTGTTGTTTAGAATCTGCTTGTTGCTCCCACTGCATCATTCTCTGCCTCCCCCCTCTGTGTGAGTGCTAAGCTCTTTTGTGACTGCTATTAAAGGACCAAGCCGTGAAGGACAAAGCCCTCCAGAGCATGGCCTCCATGTCCTCTGCTCAGATCGTCTCTGCCACGGCTATTCACAACAAACTGGGCCTGCCAGGCATCCCGCGCCCAGCCTTCCCTGGAGCAGGGGTAAGAGCTTCTCACTGGCACCTAAGCCCAGATCTGCTCCATCCAGGAGGAGCCACAGGGCCAAACATTTACTGACACAGAATCCAAATCACATTACACACCGTGGCTTATCTGGGCCTATCAGAGAGGCAGATGATAAAGTGGAGTGGTCGTCAAGATAACTACATCCATTGAACATGGGCCTGTGAACCTTAACAGTCATGTTGCTCACATCTGCTCACAGTTGGACAGTTGTGGTTATGTATTCTTCATTGTTTGTCTCTTGCAGTTGTGGCAGGGAATGATATCAACTGGTCAGCCAGGGTCCTCGCAAGAGTGAGTTTGAAATCCTTCATGTCAGAACATAAAACTTAAACTGACAAAGAAATTATACATAATGATCTTTTGTAAATTGATTCTGTGATGTCTTTCTTATTTGATTTGTTTGTTTTTTCTCTTTCTGTACCAGTATTAAACCATTCAGCCAACAAGCCTATCACAGCCAACCATCAGTCACAGCAGCGGTTACAAGTAAGTCTTTTTTCTGTAATTTTATATTCATGACAGCAGTCCAACACGCTGACACATTGCTTTGGATTTAAAGTACCATAAAAAGTTCTTTCTTTTAAACCAGGGGTGCCCAATAGGTAGATTGGGATCTACCAGCAGATCTCCTAAGGAGTGATGGTTGATCCTGAGCAATAACATAAAGTAATAGTAATAAAAACTAGAGATGTGATTCTATTTTAAGATCCTAATCACTGAGCTATAGTGAGAATAATTTAAGTATTGAGTCAGACAGCATAGCATATGTTATATGTTAATGTAGAGAGTACGGTATTCAGTGCATGTAGATAAACATATTCAGAGTTTTCAATCTCAGTAGATCACTTTCACCTAGTGATTTTAAAGGTAGCTCACAAGACAACAAAGACACCACTGTTTTAAACTCACTTATCAACAATTATACCGTAAGCCAACACACTTTTTTAATTACTCAGATGCATTTGAATTTTCATATACATTTTCTCCCTCCCTTCAGATTATGAGCCAACACCAGCTCCAACAGCTCCAGCATGGCAGGGTCGCTCCATTGGAACTTCAAAACTCCGACTAGTGGAGTTTTCAGCCTTCCTAGAGCAGCAGAGAGACCCAGACTCAGTGAGTGCCTCTGACAGGAAGTGTTGACTCCCATCATCCATTTCTCTTTAAATACAGTGGGTCATTTTCCCAGACCAACGTGACAGGAAACCTGCCAAAAAATAACAAGCAGCAGCTCATTAGTCACTAACTGAACTGCAGGAATGATATTTAAACTGCAGATGTCAAATCAGCAGAATAAACAATGATACGATTGGAATATTGTCTTAATTAACTGTTAACTTTAACTGAATTTACTGAACTGAAAGATTTGTTGTTGTTTTCTGTTTTTGATATTTGTGCATATTTTTGTTATATAGTTCTGTTTTTGCCTTTTTCTCTTCCAGTACAACAAACACCTGTTTGTACATATCGGACAGACAAATCATTCCTACAGCGACGCCCTGCTGGAGTCAGTGGACATCCGTCAGATTTATGATAAATTTCCTGAGAAGAAAGGAGGACTCAAGGAACTGTATGGAAAAGGTCCACAGAATTCCTTCTTCCTTATCAAATTCTGGGTAAGTAACAATTACAGGAGGAATATACACACACACACACACAAACAAATATGAAGGTATAAGGAACTATTCATACATCTGAAAATTCTCATCCCTACAGGGCTTAACAGGATCATATTTGTTTACTTCCTATCGACAGCGCTATTCTCCTAATGTTTGCAGGATGCCCTCAGCTATATTTGGTCATGCATAGCAGGGGAGCTTTTGATCAAAGCACTCGCTAATTCACTTTAATATCTCCAAACAATGGAGTGACCCACTTGCACTCCTAATAGCTGTTTAAACACCCAATGTATTTACTCCTCCATGGAAAATGCAAACTAGCGGCAGCTGACAAAGTAGGCCCAGCGTACACTTGACCAAGTCCTCTGAGATTTTTTTTTTTTTTTTGAAGTGACCGACAATCTCATTTTCAAATGAAAGACGGAATCTGCACAATAATGAAGCAATAACTGCTTTGCTTAATGAATGAGCAGGACGTAGTAGGAGGAGGTTATGTGTTGTTGTTTGTATGTTTGTTTGGAGATATGGTCCTTGATGAGCAGAGTAGAGCTACCTTATAAACCACTTCTTTATGGAACCTTCATTTAATCTTCCTCAGAATCCTGTTTTCTATGTGGACGCATTAACATATGCTTTCAAATGCAGACTGACGTATTGTAGTCCAAAATGTCCTCAGCTCACAACCTAAAAAATACATTGTATTGCCCTCACTGGGTTTAATATAATCTTATTATTATTATTATTATTTTTTTTGCATTTTATTTAACAATATATATTTTTTTTTATGGAATGGAAAAGAATGGAATGGTTTATTGTTCATCCCTGAGGGGGAAACCAACCTTTTACAGTAGCTCAAAAACAATAAGTTATAATAAGAATAATAGAAATAATAATAATATATATATACATATATATATACATATATATATATGTATACAGCAATAATATGGTTATAAGAAGAAAATAAAATATAGGAAATCTAATTAACAATGTAAGAAAAATGAAAATTTTATAACAATATGCATAGTTGAAGGTGTTGTGCAAAGATGGCCTAGTGGTTAAGGAAGCAGACTTGGGTCCACAGGGCTTCAGGTTCTAATCCACCAGGTCGCCACTGAGGTGCACTGATCCTAGCACTGCCTTGACCCACAGGAAGGCCCACAGTATGGAGCAGTTGGGTGGCAACCCTAACCCTGTAACAGATTAGATGAATGAATGAATCTATTAATACTTTTCTGATCCCCTCTGATATCATGTATTTTCAGTGGCCTATGTTTTGCCTGAACATATAATATTTGTCATGTTTTTTATAACTACATACTAGTGTAAGGTTTATATATACTATATTGAGAAGGCTTTCATCTCTATGTTGAATATCCTCTTATTGATTATTTAATATTATTTATTGTTAATAATCAAAATGAAAAATAAAATAGAGGAGGTTTTCCTGACCTAAGAATATGTCGGGGACATAATGAGAACATTGGGAAACAATAACATGTCAGTCCTAATGTAACATCTGAAAAAATATCATGAAAAATACTTTCGCTGGGAGTAAAGAACTGCTGTATTTCTTAAAAAGAAGCTCAAATGGCAGCTTTAATGACAAATTCAGAACATTTCTGCATCTTGCAACCTGTGGCAGTACAACAGGTTATTTTCCATGTCTATGATTATTTACAGTACTAACATTAGTCTTCTGTTTAATAGAGATTTTTCATTGTTTCTTTCTCTAAGGCGGACTTGAACTGTAACATTCAAGAAGAGAGCGGGTCTTTCTATGGAGTCACAAGTCAGTATGAAAGCTCAGAGAACATGACCATCACATGCTCAACAAAGGTCTGCTCCTTTGGCAAACAGGTGGTGGAGAAAGTTGAGGTATGGACACAGTTATAACCCAGTCACATTGGGAATATAGCTCCAGAATTCTCTACACAGCCTTGTCCAATATGTTGTTTATATTTTCCTAACCGCCTTTTTTGTTTTTGTCTTAGACTGAATATGCACGGTTTGAGAATGGACGCTTTGTCTACAGAATAAGTCGCTCTCCCATGTGTGAATACATGATCAACTTCATCCATAAGCTAAAACATCTACCAGAGAAATACATGATGAACAGCGTTCTGGAGAACTTCACAATCTTATTGGTAATTATGTCACTGACCCTATTGGCAGGCGGTCTGTCTCTAAGACCCTCATTCTTCTTCATGTCACTGTCGAGGATTGTCGTGGCTGCAGGTCACTGTGTGGGGGAGGGGGTGTCTTTAGATGAGCTCCTCTGGCAGGTCTCACATTCCTATCATTCCACAGTGGATGAAAAGCGGTGTGAGGAGCCTCATTATCTGTAGGGGGAGAACAGACGAGGCAGGTGAAACCCCCGTTGTTAGCAGTCACACAGGGACTAAAAAATGTCACTCACAGCTATTGGAAGATCAAGGGATAACAAAGACATTTGGCCAGACAACACTTTGGATAAGAGTTTTGGAAAAAGATGCTGTAGAGTGAAGAGATATTTAAATGTACAGAAAGTCCTGGTTACTCTGCGGTTCTCCTTTCACTCCCTCAGCGCAGCACGGGTTTTCTTTTTATTTCCAATCTAACGAGAGTCTCACTACGTATTGGTATTTTCCTCAATTTAAAAAATATGAAACTAAAAACACTGTAATTGCTGTTTAGTTTGCGCTCTTCTGTTCTGTGAAAGTTTACTCTTAGATGCCTTAGTACAGTGTTCCCCAACCTGTAGGTTAAATGTCTTGTACTTTTTTCAAGGACTGGTGGTTAAGTTGTGGCAGATAAATATGCCTAAATAAAATTTAATCTTCTAGTATTCGGAAATATTTTCCTACCTATAAAATCTTCCTACACAAATCAAGGATTTCTTAAGTGCACCCAGCTTATAATTTTCTCCTACCAGACTGATAATAAAAGTTAGAATTTTGTATTTTATTGTTGTTGTCTTCACTGAGAAAATATTTCCTAATCAAATATAGTTGCATTATTGACGATGGAATCCTAGCCATTCTATTGTTCAGTTCTTTTGTTGATATGGATATGGACTCGTGTAAGTAATAACCAGATGGGGCCCAAAAAAAACCAATATTTCTCTGCGGCCCAATTAACCCACAGACCAGTACCTGTCCCCAGCCCAGTGGTTAGGGACCACTGCTTTAACAACACTCACACAAATGTTAGGAGACTACGTTTTTATTTACTATAATGTGCTCTCCTGCACTCTACCCAGCTCTTACTAATATAAGGAGAGTCTTCATTACTCGAACTACGCTCACCTGAGTATTGAGTCCAGCTGTAATGGAAGAACAAGCACTCCCATTGAACTGGCTGAGTGTACATACGTGAAAACACTAACACACTACTGCAGCACCTCTTTTCCTGAAACATACACACTGCAATGAGTGCAACTTTTAGTTCTATTGGTCTTATGGCCATTATCAACTTTATTGTCATAACTGTATGGTTTCGTAGATCATATGTGAGTATGTGGTCACAAAAATCATTTAGACCAGGAGTGTCCACACTTTTTATCTTGAGAGATACTTTTCAAATGACCAGGTTGAAGTGATCTACCTAGATTGTAAACTCTAAATATATATATACATATATCACTATATAGAGGATATCTTACTCTCTACATTACCTATGGCAAATTTTATCCTGTCTGACGCAATACCTACAGTATATTATGCTCACTTTAGCCCAGGGATTAGCATCTTGAAATAGAATTACATCTTGTAGTTTTTACTACTATTATTTTTTATTATTATTATTGCTGGGGACCTACCAGCACTCTGCCTTTGGAGATCTACTGGTTGATCCCAGTCTACCTATTGGGCACCCCTGATTTAGAATGACAAAAAAAACACTAAATGCAAACCAGTATTTTCAGAGCCACCGTTTGATTTCACATCAGCATAATTTCCAATATGAGAGATTAGGTCTTACAGTTGGTCTATAATTGCCCATTAACAGCAAACAGGTGATAAGGAGCATCATTTTCTTCTACAGGTTGAAATACAGTCATTAGCTGAAGCAGGAACAGCTGTGAAGGAAGTTAAACCTGGGTGTGGAACACATTTTACACTTCATTTAACTTAAGGAGTGTCTACCTTTTGTCTTCTGGCAGGTGGTGACAAACAGGGACACCCAGGAGACGCTCCTTTGTATGGCCTGTGTATTTGAAGTGTCGAACAGCGAGCACGGCGCCCAGCATCACATCTACAGACTGGTGAAAGAGTGAGGAGTACCAGATGTCTCCTCCACTCTCTGCTTTTTCACAGACTTTCGAACCTCAATATGAGTGGCAGTGCCTCTACCTGAAAGTCGCAGCGACAATGCTTTTTTGGCCATGGTAACGGGTGAAGTCCTTTTGTTTAAATGTATATGTTATTTGACTGCGGCTGTGTATTGCGGTACAGTTGTTAAATGTATAACAATGGGAAATTGTGCTTGAAACGTGTCATGTTTTGTCTCTGTTGGGTAAAAATGTTGCCGATCTTAAAGACTATACTAGATTTATTTGTGTTGTCAAAATCTGCTCTGCTATTTAGACTAAAAAAATACAGCTGCTGGCCTTTAAGACCAGCAGCTTGATCTGTGATCCTTGTAATATGTTCACTGGTGTTTTCTTTGTTTTTTTTTTTGTTTTTTTTTAAATATGTTCTTCAACATTGTCACTAAATTTACTGTAGACTTACTGACAACAGATTTTCCAAAGAAACACTACGTCTACAGTAGGTCAAAACTACATTTGCTAAAAACAAATCACTACAAATTTCCGACACTAAAAATATTTTTTTTTTTTTTTTTTTTTGCTTATTTTAACTGTTGGAAAATCTTGGCCGTTTCCTAGAGCTATCTGAGAATATCAATTTTTATGTTCTCAA
>JAFBJS010000213.1:64846-121878 GCA_016785265.1 Paraplagusia blochii | reverse complement strand
CTGGTGATTTCTTTGTTTTTTTTTTTGTTTTTTTTTAAATATGTTCTTCAACATTGTCACTAAATTTACTGTAGACTTACTGACAACAGATTTTCCAAAGAAACACTACATCTCCAGTAGGTCAAAACTACATTTGCTAAAAACAAATCACTACAAATTTCCGACACTAAAAATAATTTTTTTTAAATTTTATTTTGCTTATTTTAACTGTTGGAAAATCTTGGCCGTTTTCTAGAGCTATCTGAGAATATCAATTTTTATTTTCTCAAATAATTCTAACCAGACTGATCTTTTTCTCAAAAGCACTTTGTTCACATTCCTGGACTTGCCTTATCGACATATAAGCAGACCTGTGATGAATAGTGTGACTAATCACATTAACACTAAGACCAACTCAGCAGAGATTAAGTCTGTAGTGGCCGCGACCCCATGATGAAACGACATCTTACTCTTTCAAAGGTCGTGGTGCGAAATCAGCTCAGAGTTTCTGCCTTTTTATCCTGTGTTCACGTGCTTCTGTGGCCTACACTGATCCCGAGCCTTAAACATAACGTTAGCTGTGTGTAAACTCCTAATGATGCCACAAAGACTGTGATGTCGACATGGGTAAAACAGTCCTGATATAAACAGCCAAAGTGTAAGTTTACTGTGCCTTAAAAGTTACCCCTACATCACCCTCTTGCTTTGTTTTCAAGTTACAAATCAATTGTGAATGAGACAAAAAAAAACAAACATTCTCTACTTTTGTTCCCAAAACTTTAGGAATTCTGTTGTTTTAGTTAAGAGGTGAACGTGAATATGTTTCTAAAATCCGTGAACATTTCTCCTGCGAGTGACTGTCTTTTTTGTTGTAAAAGACCAAAAATACAGAAGTAAAGTCAGTCCTTAGTCCTGTCCTGCATGGTAGCAAGGAAGTGCCTTTAATTGAAAATTTAGAAGATTAAATACAAAGTAAAAAAAAAATCAAGACCAAAAAGGAGATTTTAAGTGAGACCAATCACCACATTGCCTTTTCACAGCATTGTAATGACCACATGACAGAGCTAAACACTAAGGGAACAAATAAGTATAGCTATCTTTAATCTTGTAAATTGATTGTAATAATTATATAGTTGAAAAAAATATCTGGGTGAGATGAGAGAATGTAACACCAGCTGATATTAAACAGTCATGAGCTGCAGAGGATCAGGGCCAAATGAGAGGCTTTTCACACTCCTGACATTACTCTGAAGTAAGAGTATAGTTTGTTTCCCCACCTCAGAATTCTGACATAGGATGACCACTGTGAAACCAACTTCACTGTGCCAACTAACATGTGTGACAGGGGTGATAAAGTCACATTTAACCAAGGTTGGACGGATTTAGAATAACATTAAAAGTCTCTGTAACAAATTATGTCCTGTCTGTGCGAAATCAACTTCGGTGTGGTTCCACTACTTTGCCACACGGGGGCTACAGTTAGTCACATCTCCCAACACCAGACATCCACAGGCGAAAGATGCAGTCATTGTTGCAGCCCCACAAGGTGTATTTAAAAATGATGATGATGAAAGTTGTAATTTAAATGTAATGACATATATATATGGCACGTGTTGAACTGAATATATTGTTCCGGCTGTTGTGAAAACACGGATATGTTGCAGTATCTGTGCGATACTTCTTTGAATTCCTGAGAATTCTGACAGAATCAGAAAAAAAAAAAGAAAAACGTGGCCTGTGTTCTGTTGGAGTAACAGACATCAGGCTGAGTCCATGTGCTCTGAGCACACTTGCAGGTTCAAGTGTGTTGTATTTAAAGACTGGGAGAAACTCGTATAACTATTTTGTCCCCTTGTGTATCTGTACATGGTGTTCTCTGCAGCTTCTTTGTGAGTGAAGTACAGGGCAGCCATATTCTGGCCTCACTGTCTGTCTGCCTGTATCCATGTAGTCTAAATACATGTTCATGTGGACTTGCTGGCTGAGCTGTGACCTAATAACAGCAGGAAACACCAGGCATTTTGCACTGATGTTACTGTCAACATCGCACACAGCTGTGATGAACCAGCCAAGCATGTGTTATCTTTTATCAATACATATCTCTGTCAACTACCTTGGAGTTTGTATTGTATTTATCAGCATTTGTGACTCCAACCTGCTGTGGTCAAGGCCTTTTGTGAATACACGCGCTGTTTTCTACAGTTTAATTAACTGATATAATTAAATCCAATATCTAATTTTCAGACGATGTCTCTGGTAGATGCAGATCAATGTCAGACATTCAGTATTTTTTATTTTTATTTTTTTGCCACAGTCCTGGAGACACCGCAGTGTTTACGGGCCTTTCATTTGTGTTTACCCTGTGTATCTGTTTGCATTTAATGTAGTGAAATTGTTAATATACTCGTATCTAGTTGTGTTTGGTTGTCTGTGTGTGGCAGGCCTGGTTGGGGGGCGGGGGTTGGGGGGCGATGATGTTACTGCTGGTACATTTGTTTTCACAGCAGGGCTGAGGTCAAGAGAGGGTTGATGCTCAGAAATTACCAGCAGATTTGCAGAATCGTGCTGCACACATCAGCAGTCTGGCTATTATTGTTTGTTATTCCGTAGGTACTGGTACCTTTTTATGTCTTTTTTGTTTTTATGACCCTTTTTTTTTTTAGATGGCGGCTTTAAAGTGATGCTCCACCTAGATCATGTATAGTTGTCATACACACATTTGAGTTTGTTTGTGTAGGTGTTAATGCTTTGTTTCTTTGTTTTTTTAACTGTAAAAAGGTGCTCTGTACAAAGCTATATCTTGGCATTTGTTGGTACAGATGTGTGATATCTTTTCAGATGATGATGATGATGATGTCGGGGGATAAAAGATGCTCTGCCGTGTTTCTGTGTTTTGGTCTTGTCTTTGCTCTGTAACTTTATGATGCCTTCTTGATATTATAGTTATTTTGTAGCTTTCTACCTTCATGTATGCAATATTGAAGTAAAATAAATCTGAAAGGGTATTTTCTTTTTTTCTTTTCTTCTTGTCTTTTCACTGAAAATGTTCTGAATTCCCTCTGGGGCTGCAGGGAACCTGTCTTACCACAAGATGGAACTCTAGTTTCTCAACTACACTACCCTAGTTTGTTCTTGGTTCAGTTAGAAGAGAGGTGTCAAACTCAACTCATGAAGTCATGGGCAAGACTTAATATATACTGAGAAATTAACTGCAAAAATATTGTCTTTTCTTATGGAAACATTGAATCTGGAACAGCCAAAGTTAATGTATTAATGTTATCAACATATGAGAAATCACATAAAAAATAATCAGTAGTATTAGTTTCTTATTCCGTCTCATTTTAGTATATCGAGATCATTTTAATGTAAATCAATCTTTACAGAACAAAATGTATGTGCTATAACAAATTCTGACAGTATATACAGTAATCTATGTACTTGTGGGCCAGATGTAATTACACTGCGAGCCAGATTTGGCCCCTGGGCCGGAGTTTGACACCTGTGAGTTAGTACAAGTTTAGACATGCAATTTAAAAAACTAAAAGTTGTTACAACTGAAATGCTTGAGAAGGTTAATTGATCTCATAGCTGTCAATAATGATTGCTTATCTGTTGCTTGGTCACTGGGGCAGCAGTCTCCACGACTGTCACACAAATCACACTGCACCATTACTGTCAGCGTTCCAGTGGGTGGTGATCCCTCCCATGTCCACTTCCTTGACCACTAGGCCACTACTGCCATCCAAATTCATGTATTCCTTCATCTTCTTCAGCTCGTCTGTTGCCGGGGTTGCACGGGCAGCTGACGCCACTCTAAATCACATGGCACCATATTGTGGGCCTTCCTGAGGGTGGTGAGCCCACAAGAACTTATGCTATGCTCAGAGCACCTCAGTGGCAACCTGGCAGCTGGTGGATTCAAACCTGAAGCCCTGCAGAAGTCCACTTCCTTAACCACTAGCCGACCAAATCCAAACAATGACAAAATATTTTACCAGCAGCTATGAGCCATTTTTCACCACTTTGTTTCATGAGAAAATTTTTCAGTTCTCATTGTTACATATTTAAGAAGACTAACAACTGGGGTTTGTCTGGGTGTTTTTGGTAAAACGAATAAAACATGTTGCAAAATTCAAGAAATATTTTTATTATGTTGACCCACAGTTGTTTTTGTCGTTCACTTCACGGTGCCTACGTCACAAAACCCCTTTTTTTCCCCCTTTCTATTATAGTTTGTGAACCAGACAGTGGCAACAGAGCACAATCAGACAATCCTCAAGTGTCAGTCATGTGACCACAGCAGAGGCAGTTCTTCAGAGGGTGAAGTCTTTCTTCGCCTTGGCCTCGGGAAAGTGCACGGGAGGACACATGGAGTTCCAACCCTCCTGTCCCGTCACAGACTTCCACACTCTTCCACGGCGCGAGCACGTTGACAAAATGCACCTGTTTAAGTGGATCTCTGGATATTTTTAGTGTTTTGTGTTTCCTAAATTATTCATCAGTACTTAGGTAAGGTTTCCGTTCGCGATGGAGTCTGAGGAGAACACGATCTCGGTGTGGGTATGTCGGGAGGAGAAACTCGTCCTCGGCTTGTCCAAACGCACCACCTGCGCGGACGTGGTGACGGTTCTTCTGGAGGAGCAGAACCCACAGACTGGACTCTGCGCCACCCAGTCCTACTGCATCGTGGAGAAGTGGAGAGGCTTCGAGCGGATCCTGCCGCACAAAACCAGGATTCTGCGTCTGTGGATGGCGTGGGGAGAGGAGCAGAAGAACGTCAAGTTCGTGCTGGTGAAAAGTGAAGCGTCCTTGGAGAACCACGCAACCCGGAGCGCGGAGGCGCGCGTCGTGCGCAGCAAACAGAATCCCGGTGTGACCAAAGGAGCTGCCCGCTCACCCATGGCGGGCATTTCTCCGGACAAACAGCGGCGGATCGTAAGGAAAGCTTTCAGAAAGTTGGAGAAAATCAATAAAAAGAGGGCGCGAGTGGCGCCCAAAGACACCACCTGCGCGGAGAAGATGGAGACTCTGGTCCATAGGGTGGTTTCTCAGGACCACACCATCCGTCAGCAGATCCAGAGGATCAAGGAGCTGGATGGAGAGATCGAAACATGTGAGGCCAAGGTGCATTTCGACAGGATCAAAAGACACGGGGTGAACTACGTACAGGACACGTACTTGGTGGGAGCTGCTGCCACTGCATCCAACCGTGAGGAGCAGAATCGACATCCAGCTGAGACCGTGGCCAAGCTGGAGGAGTACGCACTGTGGTGTGAGGAGGTGGTCAGACTCCAAGAGGAGCTGTGGGAGCAGGAGGCGCTGACAGACATCATCACTGTGCAGATACAGGAGGAGTTGAACCAGCGCTGGATGCACAGGCGGAGAGAGGAGCTGAGGAGCAGGGGCAGGGGGACCATCCAGGGCGAAGGTGCCCCCTCAGTCCACAACACGTGGACAGATATGTGTCCAGGAAGTGAAGCGGTTCTGGAGGATGAGCGGATCAGAACGCAGCTAGATGCCAGTCTGTACATCGGCCTGCGCCTCAGCACAGATTTGGAGGCGGTGAAAGCTGACTTAGATCTGACGCAGGAGATTTATGCCGCGAAGGAGCAGGAGATAAAGGATTTACTGAAGAAAGTGGACACGATGGACATTCTGGATGAGGACATGGCCAGAGAGGAGACTTGTATCTATGGCACGGATGATAAGACAGAGGTGAAGATCTTGAAGGACGACTGGGTGGAGAGCAAAAATGAGTGGGTGGAGAAGGCCAGAGGACTGTCCCAGACTCAGAACGATGTGAACGACGACGATTCGGACACTGGTTTGAGTTCTCTGCACAGTCAGGACTCTGACACTGTCCCTGTGTGGGAGTCCGTTGTGTAGGACATTGTTTATCAAGCAGTGAGGCGTGAGAGACCCACAGGTAGCTGTGACATGGATTATGGACAGTACAAATAATGTGATGTAAAAACAAAAAGTTTAACAGAAGTTCCTGGGGAATCATTCAGTTTAACTGCGGATTTGGACACAAGTTTGGACTTTTGGACATTTTTCTTTAAGATTAAAAGGCATATGATAATGTATGAGGTGGCCTCCTAATCTTCCATGGAACGAAATGTTGTGGTGCTGAACTATGACTCCAAACCTGAAGTGTAAAAGTTGCTTCTATTTCTAATGTTACAAAAAACTCCCACATCTTATTAGCTACTTCCAGTTTGGGTTCCAACGTCCGGAATCTGTTTTATAGTTTTTCTACTTCCTTAATAGTTCTGTTTTGCTGTCTTGAATTATTCCACTCAGCTTTGTCTCGTTATTTTGCCCAAGGAAGCAAAAAGAGAGAAAAATCAGGCAGGGGGCAGCATCCCTGCAGAAAACCCAACCATACATTTCAAAGGTTCATAACTTTTTTTGGTGTGAATTCAGAACAAACTTTAAGGCAACATCTGGTTAATTGTGACACACTTTTGGTCAGATGTGGGCAAACTACAGGTTGAGGGCATGTTTGGCCTGGTGAGCTGGTCAATTAAACTTTTACAAAATATATTATAAATTTGTATTATTGCTCAAAACATAGTATAGTTTAGGCAAAAAAAATTTTTTTTTGCATCTTGCCTTCATGAACTTGACTTTTACACATGATTTTTCCGAGTTCACACACAGGCTCTTTGCCCATGTGTCAAATTTAAAGACCCATTGTGGCCCCGGGGGCCAAACTATTTGCCCACGCCTTCTTTGAGGTGGTGTATAGGGGGTTGAAAGATAAAGACCTTTCGAGAGTCTTTAGAATTATGACTCTACGAACTGTGTGTAATTCAAGGAACTTAGAAGACCATTTTCCAAACCTCCATATTGTCGTTTCTTCCACTCTTTGATGAACTTATCTATGCATCAACATAACAGGCGTCTACTTCTCCATAGAAGTCCATGCTGATCTTAAATGCACTAAGTCAAGATATTGTCAAAGCCAGAAGATAATAAATAAAAGTTGTTTTTTCTGTTTTGAGTTCACATTGTCTTCTGTGATACGGTGTTTACGTCAGGACTGCAGACACAGGGGGGACAATATCCTGGGTTATGGTTATGGAACGATCTTCATCGTCCCTGTTTCATGGTGTACCAGACAGTGGGCGATAAAAATC
Source organism: Paraplagusia blochii (assembly GCA_016785265.1). NCBI lineage: Eukaryota > Metazoa > Chordata > Actinopteri > Pleuronectiformes > Cynoglossidae > Paraplagusia > Paraplagusia blochii. Next base: position 114,757 of record JAFBJS010000213.1, on the reverse strand, counting down.
TGTTTTTCTACTGAACCGCACAGTCAAAATAACGTCTGAAGTCAAAACAGTGGCAGAGCCCTGAAGGTTCTCTGATGATTCACTGAAGACAGATGACCTTGTTCACAGGAGCTCAGTCCATAATATTAGAGCTGAGCTCAGGCAAGTTTGCACATGTGATCAGTGAACACACACACACACGCACACACACACACACACACACACACACACACACACACACACACAGACCAGGGGTGATCACAATCTACCCATCCTGCTGTTTTGAGTTAATAAAAACAGAAACACCAACCTTGTCATGTTTTGCAGTTGTACAAATGAAAACTAAGTATACCTAAATTAATAAAATAAAGATTAGTATAATTATTGTTATGAGTGAGTGTTGAGTGAGTCAACCATGCAGGCCTTAAGCCACAAATGACTGGGAGACAGTTAAATGAAAAACAAGCACCAAATACCAGGCCCTGTTCGTTCGCCTTGTGTCATATTAACAGTCGTCTTTACTTTTCAGTCGTCCTCACCACACTGCAAATAATTATATCAGTTTATTGTGTCCCAGGACCAAAGCACTGAAAAATGAGACGGCGTCAGGTTTCCCGCCTTGATAAATGCACCCATGTGCTGCTTTATAACTCAATACGCCGTGATACGCAGCACAACAATAAAGTATACGTTACTAACTGTCAGCCAGGGCTGTATTTCTGCTTGATAGATGTATTGAATTATCCAGAGAAGAGACCAACCGTGTGTTTTCTCAGCATATACAGTGACCCGAGTGACATAATGGCAACACTGTGTTGCATAATCTAACACTTATGTACAGCGTATATGACACACTTGTGTATTCTGAGTGAGACACAGTGATTTGATGATGTGACGGTCAGTCTCACAGTAATATGTTTTCAGAAATAGTCGTCTTTTTATCACCTTGAATTAGATGGATTAGAATGGAGTTACAGAGAGGTGCCTGATGATGTCTTTTCTAAGGATCACTTTAGAAATATCTTTTCATCCATACATTCATTCATTTATCTTCATCTGTTTGACCGTTGCTGAGGCAGCTGGCGCCGACCAAATCTCACTGCTCCATACTGTCAGCCTTCCTGTGGGTGCTGAGCCCGCAAGAAGATATGTGGGTCAGGACAGTGCCATGCTCAGAGCACCTCTGTGGTAACCTGGTAGGTGGTGGATTCAACCTAAAGCACTAACCACTGGGTCGGGGACCGGTACCGGTCCGAGGGTGAAGTGGGTGTCAGGCCGCAGAGAAATTATGTTTCTTTTTGGTCCCATCTGGCTATTACGTCCACTTGATCCACGCCCATATCAACAAAAGAAAGAAGTGAAGATAAATAAATAAACTCAAAATGACGCAGAGTTATTGATAGAGGATTCCAGCTTTTTATACCAGTCTGATAGCAGAAAGTTATAGGGTGTGTGCACTTGAGAAATCCTTGTTGTGCCCATGCACAGTTAATTCAAGTAGGAAGATTTTATAGGTAGGAAAATATTTTAGAACCCTGGAAATTTAATCTTATTTAATGGTATTCATCTGCAACAACTTAACGACTGGTCAGTGGAAATAGTACACGACATTAAATCGGTCTGTGGCGCAAAAAGGACTGGGGGACACTGTAATATGCTTCATACTAAAAATTACATTTTAAGTAAATCACAATGTTCATAGTGTGTTAACGTGGTATCAGATGGATGAGTGTATATGAAAAATATATTTCTGGTGTCATTGCATTCTATTCCATTTTCTATAGTTCTGGCGTTTGTTTCATTTAGGAGATCACCATAGTTCACTTTATTTTTTTTACAACTAATCTATGCATTTAACTATTTTGTTTCCCTTTGCCAACATTATCATATACACATAGCACTTTTGTCGGCTCTCCCAGAAGAGCTGACAAGTATATGCTGAAAGTATATCACTCAGTCCTTATATACTTCAGTCTGAAATCTATTAATGTAATTATTATCATTATGAACTCCTCAGAGTACTTAAAATTCAAATTAAGGTGGTTTAAGTCTATTTCATCGTTCATCGAATTATCCTTCCAGCCCTTTCATTATTATTATTATTATAATCTAGCACTTGGTTTCACTTTGGCACAGAGACAATGTCTCAAGTTTCAATTGGTGTGAAACTTCAGGGGATGGATCCCACTTAGGGCAGTGGTCTCACCACCGGCAGGAAGGTACAGTTCGCTGCAATGTGATTTTGATGGCAGTCATGGAGATGCTGCACCTGCAGATAAACAGGTGAAAATAGATGGATTGATATCTACTACGGTACTTTGTTCTTCGCAGTTTACGATAGGAACTGGAACCGATTCAACCTGTCGACAGGCACGGGTAAAACCCTGGTTCACTGTGGGCGGAAACCAGAGGAGCTACAAAAAAACCCACGCACTCACATGCCAAACCCATAGAAAGGCTGCTGTTAAGGCAACCATTCTGACAACATTTGTGTTGCCTAGCAGTTTCACACTATCAGGACTAGATTTCTTTTTTTCATACAAATAAATCTTGCTTGACTGGCCTGCCTGCAGTCCAGATCAACATTGTTGGTCTATCTGAAAATTTAAAAGAGAACTCAAACCATAGAAAGGGAGGTATTAGTTGTCAGTAACACACACACACACACACACACACTACATCACTATCTATATTTTGTCTTCAGGGCTTCCTGTGAGATGATGTCACACCATTTGCCTGGAACCAAACAACTGCGTTGTCTCGTATCATTATTCTGTCAAGTGACTGCAGAGTGCAGTGAGTGATATAAAACAAAAAGGTATTGAAGTGCCATGGCAGCAGAGCATGCAGGCTTTGTTAACATGAAACAGAAAAAAGGAAAAAAAAAAAGCCCCGGGCTTCTCTCAGCCTGAGAGTCGACAACTGTTCAAGATTCTCAGGAAGTAAAAAGCTGCACCTTTACAACACAAATAAAGACAACATATAATTTTAGTCTGGTATTGATGATTTATGGACAAATGTAAACAGAGAGTTAAAGTAGAGAGTGGTGACACGTCATGTAGTGAGTGAGCAGCACAAAACTGTTCAACATGAGGTTAGGGGACCAAGGATGGGCAGGTTTGATAAATGATAGAGACGTCGCTTTTTCGTTGGATTGTTCACCCACCAATAGGGAACATGAGCTGGGTTTAGACCAGTGCTTCTCAGTTATTTTCTGTTGTGCCCCCCCTAGCAAGAAGAAAACAATTCACCCTCCTCCCACCCCCACCACCATCCACTCCCCGCCACAACCATAAATAATAACATTTGTCTATAAAATAGTTCTAGCTACACCTATGCATAACATCGTATCCTTGTTAACATAAAGAAAACAAAAAGAAAGAGATGTAGTTCAACTTACAAGGATGTTCAATTACACTTTATTGTAGTCAACGGAAAAAAAAACATGTTCCCCAGGGTCACACGTGCCCCCATCAGAACCAACCGTGCCCCCCCAGGGGGGGCCCGCCCCACTGTTTGAGAAGCACTGGTTTAGACAGTGGTGAGACAGGTTGGTTTTTGATGATGTGTTGTCGCAATAGCAATTATAGATGATAAATGGATAACAAAACAGTGTTTTGCTTCAATGCGTTGCTCAATTACAGAAAACAAAGATAGGTTTTTACAAAAAAACCTCCAAAGATTTGTGGTTGGCCAATGACCTCCACGCAACTTTTTTGCAATAAAAAAAATTAAATCTAGACTATGTTAAAGTGTAATTAGATAAAGTAGCAGAACATCAGCGTCACGTCAGCAGGTTTCTGTCTTGGTGAGTAAGGCTGAAGCTGTTTTCTCAGTGGTGGGAGACAAACTTGAACAAGCAGCCTTCAGTGACTTGGTTCTTTGAATTAGAACAGAACCTTTGCCAGTGGTGCTGCGTTACACGTTCCATGAATGAGGTTAGAAACAATTCCCTCCTTCTTTTAATTTGTCACCTCATTATACCAAAAGACATAAATTATCTTGACCTGATTGGATATAGAACTTTATCTCACATTTATCTCACATTTTACAAGTAGCAGTGTAATTCTATAAGGTCCCAGAGGAAAAACTGGAGCACATTCCAGCTCTTTTGTTTTCGGACATTCAGTCTTCTGAGAGCAGTTCCCACGGTCCAAATGAGGTGCACCGATGTAAGGTTTTTAGATTAGGTGCAGTGGAGTGTTTCCCTGGAAGTTCTGGAGGTACTTGAGGAGATGACTCTGGAACTTAAAGCGTCTCTGGCTTAAGCTTTTTTTTTTTCAGAATCTAGTATGTTGAGAATGCAAAAAGAAAATTTTCAGAATCAGGAATGTCAGATTTGGATTTTCTTCATCTGTATGAGCTTCAAACAAACAAAAAAAAAATTCTTTCAAAAGTATTTTACAAACTCCTTTTATCAGACTATAAGGCATTTTGGAACAAACTCAAGAAAAGGCCACAGCCTTTGTGTGAGGGGTTATCACAGGATTTAAAGGTCAGGTTGTTTGAGGTTAAAATTACTGAAGCGGTGCTGCCATCTGTCTCCACCGGGGGCTGACGGGTCATGGAGGTGACCAACAGAGAGCAGCAGGTCTTTGACTCCTGCTTTTCTAGACTTCCTGTGGTGGGACCACAGGCCTGTGGACAGCCACTGCAAATCATTGTCCCCTCAGTTCACCCCAAAGAAAACTCTGTCCCTGTCTCAGAGAGGATGATAAACAGTCTCCTCACCAAGACCAATAAATATGAGTTTTTTGGTGGTAATTCTTTGCAGACAGTTGTCCCTGTGAAGGACAACACTATTACATTTTAATGCTTATGTACGACACACTTTTATTTATATATTCATTTTTATCTGCTTATCCATGACACGGTCTCAGGGGCAGCAGTCTCCCCAACTGACACCCAAATCACACTGCATCATACTGTTAGCCTTCCTGTGTGTGGTGAGCCCCCTGGGGATTATGTGGGTCAGGACGGTGCTATGCTCGGAGCACCCCAGCGCGCATCCTTGCCGCTGAGGGATCAGAACCTGGAGCCTTGCGGAACCAAGGCCGCTTCCTTAACCACTAATCCACCACTGCAGCCAAATTTTATTTATTTATTTTTTTAAATGTAGCCTTTTTTATGCATGGTTTCAGTGCTGTGTTCACTGGCTTTTAAAACCCAGGACAGGTGGGTGATGGTGACCACTGCTTTGAGACTACAGTTGTCCTGTGTGTCAACCATCTTTTGTGGGTCTAAAATTCTACAGTGCATCAACCAGAACAGTGTAAAGCAGTGTTCCCCATCCCCCCGGGTCGGGGCCCGGTACTGGGCCGTGGGTCATTTGGTGCCGTGCAGCACAGAAAGAAAAAAAAATACACATGATTTGTTTGATTTATTATCTGCGTCTTAATGCTGTTTTATTTTGAAAAGTGGCCGGATTCTCTCTGTTACATCCATTTCACTTGATGCATGTCAAGTCCTCGACTTGGGGCGGAAAGGATGTTGCTTATGTCATGTCCTGTTGTTGGTGCGATGTCACAGGGACGTCGCCAATAAAGTTGGACATGATTACAGACGTTTTTAATGCCGATCTTATCATTTTATTTTGTTTTTATCTGCTACACTGGGCCGTGAAAATATTATCAGACATTAAACCGGTCCGTGGTACAGAAAAGGTTGGGGACCACTGGTGTAAAAGTTTTGGAAGTCAATTTCTCTGTCATTGGTGAACAACTCCAGGGTTCACCTTCTGAGCAAGTTCAAATTCCAGTCAGGGTGGTTGACTCCCTCCTTGGCTAAACATCACCAGAATGGTTCACAAAGGGCTGGTCCTGTGTGTGGGATTAGGGTGGTGGTCGTGGGACCGACTTGACAACTCAGTCTCTGTACAACTTGTCTCGGGTAAGAGGAGCCTGGGTGTCCCTACTGCTCTCCAGACAGCTGTTCTCTTGACACATTTATGGATGGGATTGACTATTGGACAAAAGGAGTCAAAAGTAAAAAGGTCAATAGAATGAAAAATATCTTTATTAATTTCGAAATATATTTAAAAGTATATAGCTTGTTAAATATGTTCAATTAGTCACTCATCTAAGTATTCCATGCTATCATAATGTAGATTTTCACTGTAGGATAACAGTTATGGAGTATGTTTGTCCAAGTTACTTCAAGGGTGCATGTGAAACACAGTGCTGTCTGCTGTTCTCTCTGTCTCCCTTTACTTTTGTGTGTCTAGACGATCAGTATAATCACACTAACCTGTCTCTCTGTCATTAGTCTCACCTGTGTCCTCTGTTTCTCTGTGTATATTTACCTCCCGTCCTCACTCTGTCAGTGCTAGAACAGAATCCATCGCCTGTGTCTTCTTCCTGCTGCCCTGTGAGATCAGTGATTTTGTAAATAAATGTCCCACACCTGAAATCCGTGTCTCTCATGCTGCATTTATATCACGTCTGTTTTCTTTATACGTCTGAATGTAACACAACCTTTACGTTTCCACAGAGAAACAAACTCATTTAAATACCAGACTAATCCCTGGAATGTGCCTCTCGCTCCCTGTTCTTGGAAAACCTTTGTCCGGCCCCACAGACCAATCAGCCATGAAGAGCCTAATGAAGGTATTGACCCTGGAGCCAAGACCTCAATACCAGCTCTGAGGTGTGAGACCTTCAGAAAGTCCTGAGCCTGCTGTCAATGGAGTGGACTCTGCAGTGTGTGTGCTCATTACGGCTCATTGTGCTCACGGCAGGTGTGTCAATCCTGTCAGTCCCAGTCCTGACCCGTGGACCTCATCTGCAGGATACAGAACCCACTAAAGACACTAAAGGCCTGTCACCTCTGGTAGAACCAGACGGAGCGCAGATCCGTCTCTAACAGGCTCTTTACTTTCCAACCAGCCTGAGTGGACGGTGAGGGTCTTCAAACCAGCTCTGGGCTGGATGAACAAATGGCTGCTGGTGAGCATGACTCAAAATGTCAAATTGAGAAAAAGATGGGAACAATGTTACTATGGTAACAATGAATAAGAAAGGAGGATTCAACATGCAGGTCAGAGAAGTGGTTGTGAGTAGTTTATTGTAGTGTGGTGTAAGTGGGCAAACCTTGTGACTGTTTGGCAGGGGGGCTGTGGTAGAACAAGGACACAAGGCATTTAAAAGTAGAGAATACTTTAGGGCTGCTGTGAGGCGGTTGCTGTGTCTGTCTGTTTTGGTAAAGAAAAAGCTAGAAAAAGGTTGGTTTCTAACCCACTGGGAGGAGACCCAGCAGAAGAGACATGCAGGAGCGACTGTGTTGGCCCCTGGCCTGGGAAGACCTCCAGATCTTTTAAGATGAGCTGCAGGAAAAAAACAAAATCAAACTTTAATGATCCTAATTTGAGAAATTATTGTGACAACATCAGCAGTTGTTTTAACAACTGACAAGCACGTCAATCTTGGGCTTCTTCTGGGAATTGAACCCAGGACTTTCTGCTCCTGGCTCCAAATGCTGCAGCAGTGACCCGGCTGAGGATAAGTGGACGAAGATAAATGGATGGCATAAAGACTAAAATTATGATGTTCTTTTAAACTCTTCTGCACCATCTATTGTGTAAATGTGCACAATAGGCAAAAGTGTTGGAATGGGTGCAGTGGTATCTATGAAGTAAGTGTAGTAGTCAGGTTGGCTGACGTTCTTTTTAGGAGAGACAAGGATGGACAGGATCAGGAATGAGGTGATTAGAGGGACAACACAGACAGGAAGGAGGAGGGAGGAGGCCAGTTTGAGATGGTTTGGACATGTCCAGAGGAGGGACAGTGAACACATTGGTAGAAGAATGATCCTAGAGATGGAGCTACCACGTAAGAGACAAAGAGAAGATTGATGGATGCAGTGAGGGAGGACATGGAGGTAGTTGGAGTTAGAGTTGAAGATACAGAGGACAGGGGGACATGGGAATTGTTGACTTGTTGTGGCAACCCTGAAAAAGGGAGAAGCTGAGAGAAGAAGTCAGGTTGGCAGGATTCATCAATAGTTTGCCCATGCATGACACAGAGCACTACTTGTAGGTTGCGAACCTTGGATTCCTCATATTTTTCTGGTTCAGTTACTTTTTTTTTGTAGTTTAAAACATGAATAGAATGATTGTTCAGATATGACATGGTCAACAATAAGATATACTCATAAAGTTAAATAATTAACTTGGATTGCATAGTGTTGTGACTTTTAAAATAGGAGGTGGACAACCTCGAGAATAAGGAGAAAGACCTAAAAAGGAGAGAGGTGGAGGAGGAGCAGCAGTGTATAATCAAAGGAGAACATTTGCAGGACAAAGGAAGACAAAGTTACTTATCTGATGTGAAATCACATTTTTCATCAACATGTACAAAACATGTGACACAGTCTATTGAAATCACATCATCAGGATCACAGGCCTCCAATCACACTGTGTAACCAAGGTGTCATTTTGTTAGTTTTTTTTTTTGGAAAAATCATTCCTGAAATCATATTCATTGACTTCAACTTTTAGTGCTGGTTTTTATCTGTGCATATTCTAACACCAGGAATGCAGTGATTATCTGAAGAGATAAGACAGGCAACTTGACAACCATAAATAGTGTTGTGGACACCAGCTGGGACGAGGTGGCAGTGATGGTGAGTGAGGATTGACTTAGTTTTACCTTTGTGACTTTTAGTCTCTACATTAAAGCCACTCAGTGACTTCTTCTGTGGTTCTTCTCTCTCTGTACATGGACTGACTTGTTGGAGCAGTGATCTGAAGGAGATCGTGACTCTTCCTGGATAAAGGAGAATAATGATCATCAGCTTCAGGTGGTCTGTGGAAGAAAAGGGGTCACACCCATGTGAGAAGAAAGGACTGGTGGAAGCATTTAGCATTTCAGCAGGTTGGTTCAGCGATCTCCTCTAACACAGAGACACATTCTCTTATCCCGCAACAACAGAGAACTTCATGGGTGTGTTTGCCGTATCAGTTACTGAACAACACATGAAGACGTCTGGGTGTTTTTGAAAATACACTAACTTATCCTCCTCTCCACAAAAGTGAAGGGACTTTGCTCTGGGCGAGAAAAAAAAAAAAAAAAAGTCATCTCTGGGATAATTTCTGTGACACCCTCCCTCCCTTCTTATCAGCTAATGGGAAAGTTTGCTCTCACGCATACAATGACGGTGGATTGTGTTGCAGCTCCTTTGTGGGTCACACAATTTTCTCCTGTGGAGACAAACAAACACGCGCACACACACAGTGGGAATACGTCGAGTGCCTGATCGTGTTGCAGCTTCTGATTCCGACACTGATCTACTGTATGGAGGCAGAGAGTAACTCAAATCTTGAATTGTTCTTTATGTGGTTAACAGTGGCTTTGGAGCAAAGGTTGGGACTATGACTATGGTCTGGACCAGAGCTGGGTGACATGTTGGGTTATACATGGACCATCCATTCATCCATTCATCCATCTATCTATCTTTTCATTCATTCATCCATTCATTTATCCATCCCACCATTAATTCAGCTATCATTCATTCATTCATTCATTTATTCTATTCATTGATACATCCTTTTATTCATCCATCCATCAATGCATCCATTTATCCATTCAATCAGCTATTATCCATCCATTCACCTTTTCTTCCATCCATCCATCCATCCATCCATTCATTTATTCATTGATCCATCCTTTCATTTATCAATTCATTCATTTATTCATCTATTCATTTATTCATCCATCCATCCATCCACCTATCCTTAATCTACCCATTTTTTTCATTCAATAAACCATCAATCTATCGGACATTATTCATTCATTCATTCATTCATTCATTCATTCATTCATTCATCCATCCTTTTACTCATCCATCCATCTAACCATCCATTATCCATCATCCACCCATTCTTGCATTTATGAATCCATCCATCATCCATCCGTTTATTCATTCACCATTTCATGCATTAATTTTCCAATCTAACCCATTTATTTATCCATCCATTCATCCATCATTCCATCCTTATACCTTCAACCTCTTATTGTCATCAGGTTGCAGGGGCAACAGTCTTCACGACGGCCACCCAAATAACACTACACCATTCCAGCTCCTCATGAAACTTCCTGCAGGTGATGATCCCACTGGAAGGAGACAACTGTCCTAACCAGGATTTGATCTTGTCCAGGACGTGAACCCTGAAGGTGTAGATATGGCCCAATATTTTTTTTATACTGAAAGCTGTAAATGACTGGGCAACAGAGGCAACATGATCTGTAAAGAACAGTTGATTATCAATCATGATGACCCCGTTTTATTTATTTTTTTGTAGCTACTTTAGTTTTGTCACTAAATGTCGTTATATTTTTTCACTTGTTATTATATATACAGTATATATCATGTCACAGTTGGCCATATTCTGTCACAGCAGATTTCACTTTTCTTCCGGTTGCACGTCAGCAGTACTACATATGACCAGCATGAACACTGAGTATCAGATTGGCCACACCCCTATTCTAATACTGAACTGTATAAAATATCAATGCAACCGAAGATTCCTTTTGGAGACTTGTTAAATTACATCTGAGTGCCGTGTCTTTACAGTCTAAAATTACTGTGCAACAATTGACTTGGGGAAAATAAATACAGCTTAAACTGTCACCTTATATTGTTGATATTTGAAGACTCTATATTACAATTGTATGTAGTCTCTGTGTGGTTTTTTTTTCCTGATCATTTTTTTTTAACTTATTCCAGAGTCACCACTAGGGGGATCATCAGCCTCTGTGTGACTTCAGTGCTTGTTTTTTGACCAACCATCTTAATATATTCATCAGTGTCAGGTCTGCCTTCTGTTTCTCCTCTGAGTTAATTAGTTCCATCACATTCACCTGTGTCCTGTGATTCTCTGGTAATCAGTCTCACTGGTATCACCTGGTGCTCTGGGAAGAACACTCTCCCCCGTCTGTCTGTGGGACTCTGGTTTCTTGGATGTGTTTGTGCCTGGACAATAATGTTTGCAGAAGACATTGTGATCTGCAGTCAGAGCAGGCAACAACTGGAAGAGAACCTAGAGAGGTGGAGGCTTGGACTAGAGAAGAGGAATGAAGGTCAGTTGTAGCAAGACAGAGTATATGTGTGAATAAAAGAGAGAACAGTGGAATGGGGAACAGAGGTGGAGAAGGTGGAGGAGTTTAGACACTGAGGATCAACTGTTCAGAGCAGTGGAGAAGGATAGATGTTGAGGTTCTCTTTAGGAGAGACAAGGATGGACAGGATCAGGAATGAGGTCAATAGAGGGACAACACAAACAGGAAGGTTTGGAGAAAAAGCTAGAAAAGCCAGATGGTTTGGACATGAAGGACAGTGGACACATTGATGGAAGAATGATCCTAGAGATGGAGCTACCAGGTAGGAGACAAAGAGGAGATTGATGGATGCAGTGAGGGAGGACATGTAGTTGGAGTCAGAGTAGAAGATACAGAGGACAGGGGGAGATGGAAAATTTTGACTTGCTGCGGCAACCTCTGAAGAAAGGGTCAAGCTGAAAGGAAGGTCAGTCCTTTAACCAAGGTATGTTTTCCTAGGCTAAGGTTTCTGCTCTGTTCTGATTTATTTTACTCTGTTGGGTTCTTGAATGTTTCCTTGTACCTTCAAACAGAACAGTCAACATCTGTTGATCCGAGCTCCACCCTCTCCCCTCCACCCAACATCTGCTCATTCTCAAAATATCAGACCTGTTGCCTGTCAGTCTGTGTTTTGTCTATTACACAGTAGTTAAAGGTCACACACAGGGCAACAGAATCCAATCAGGATTGGATTGTATTTGATTTAACAGTTCGTACCTTATCTACAAGTGCCTCAGTCATGTTACTGCTCTCCTATTATCTACAGTAAATGCATTACATGCAATAAACAGCACAGGAACACTGAGTGTCATATCATAAAAACTGTCCCCACAACTACACTTAGACAGAGAAAATAAACACATAATTAAAAAGAAGTTCAATGGTTTAATGACAAAACTAATGTGTAGCTGTTCAATAAAATACATCGTGTCAAATGCATCAAAAATGTTTGTGAGATTTTACACTTAAAGCTAAAACAACAAAACAGACTGGAACAATGGGCTTTGTGGATGTGTGTATTAAATTGTACAATTGTGTTTCGATTGATTTGACTTTATTAAGGCTTTTGTTACTGTTTAGTTCCTGTATCCCAGTAAGGGGAGATTTCTAAAAAGCATAGAACAATGATGACTCACTGCAGTATTTGAGTTGTGAGTCACTCCATTCAGGTGTGACTAACCTGGATACTTATACAGGAGCCTCATTTTTATGGTTTGGGTGGAGACCAGGTGTCTAAACTATTACATTTGATTTCACATTTATTTTAGGTTATTCTTGTTCATGAGTCTCCTGATCAGACGGCTTGACTCACATCAAAACTGTACTCATCATCTAACTGTGAGAACACAATAATGTTACTGCTTAGAATTAATGCCAAAAAGTTCAATCTCCGTCTCGTCAGACCAGAGAATCCTATTTGTCATAGTCTGCAAGTCCTTCTGTGTGTGTGTGTGTGTGTGTGTGTGTGTGTGTGTGTGTGTGTGTGTGTGTGTGTGTGTGTGTGTGTGTGTGTGTGTGTGTGTGTGTGAGAGAGACTAAACTTACAATTACAAACTTAAATCAGTAGTAAAATTGACACAGTGAAATATAATAATAAAGATTGTAATTACTATACAACATCACACAAAGCATGACCTACTAATACTATCTGTGTACCACTGACCTACTGATATACTATCATCCACTGTTCACTGTTCAAGTCTCACATACTACAAACTGAACTCCTGTCTGCTTTTTTTTTTTTTTGTATTTTATTGTATTTATCTTGCTTCGGGAGCCATAATTTCCTGAAGGATTCTCCCGAGAGATTAATAAAGTTATATCTGTCTCTCTCTAGCTATACTTACATCCATCTATCCATCCACAGAACATTAACTAAGACAGAATCCCCATACATTTTACATACATTTTTATTTCTGTGTAACGACATTTTATTTCTACGATCACAAAGTGATGTTCAAGTCTGATTTGTCGTGTAGGAGCAGATGGTTGATCTAGTGGAGAGTGTAATGTTGCATGTAAACACTTTTCTGTCTGAATGAAATTGAATTAAATGATACCTGAGCCTGTTGTCACCATCTGCTCAACAAGAGGAACGTGCAAACCCACTTAACACGTACAGGTCTGACAAACAAGGACGAGTCGAAAAACTCATAGACAAAAATAACTACTTATTTTAAAAAATTGCTCAAATATTTCTCTACATATTCATCATTTGACTCATAACACTGAAACAAGCCGAAGATTTTTTTTAGTTCTGTTTATCTTTTACACCAGGTAAAAAACCTTTTTGTTTCCTGAAAATTCCCTTTATATAATTACTTGTATTTGGGAAAAGAAATGTTCTGCAAAGCTCATTGTTATTATTTTTAATTCATGCAAAAAATGCATTTCTTTTCATTAAAGTGTAAGGCATCCCATGAATTACATACCATTTTAGTCAATCACTTTCATTATCCTGGTGCCTACAAAAGATAAACTAATGCTCTGCTAATAATCTAACCAAATCAGTTTGCTGCACACTACTGCCAACATGTGGCCAAAATGAAGGGAACGAAGGGAACTGATGATATGAAGATGCAGAAGTACAGGGCCAATATTAAGAATAACAATTTAATAAATGAGTCTCATCTTGCAAACTGACTTGAGTTTTTATTTCTTTTGTTCATAAAGGTGACCCAGTGTGGCCCAAACTACAAAAACATACTTTCAAATAGAAGCTGGAATTTACTGATCTTACCTAGAGCATGTAAAAAAAACAGGTCCCGGGGACAAAGTCCAGAGGGCTTTGGAGCCAAAATGTACTTTCAGTTTTTGTAATTTAAAAACACAGCATATTTTTTTCCTCCTAAAATGTCTTATAATCTTTGTCTTTGCACAAATAAAACATGTCTCATGTCTCTGATTTGGTGCTAGATTTATTTAGGCCAGAACATAAAACATTGTAGTTTTATATTTAGTTTGACCCATTGCAAAACAAAGACAGAAACATTGAGCTGGTTTTGACATCTTTATTTTACGGTTTAGGCTTAATTCTTAAACAACATTTTCAAGCTTTTGCACAAAAAGATTTTGACCATAGTAGCCCGTGCTCTGCTGTGGGTCATGGCTGCGATGGTTGGAGCGTAACATCACACACAGAATCCAGTCAAACACCACACTCGCAAGCAAACACAAACACACACACACAAACTCACACACACGCAAACATTCCATGGTAAAAAATAAAGACATCAGACAGGACTTTTACTGATTTTCTTCATGACCAGGATGTAGGTGAGGTCGACCCCCCCCACTCTAAAAAATAAACACATTTATATAGTTAGGCAAACCCTAGACAATCATTGTTATCAGTGTAAATAAAAACCTATTAGGAAACAATACGAGTGCTCAGCCAAACATAACCAATAAGTGTAAAATATCAGTGTAAATAATAATGTTAATAGAAGTGTATTTAATGACTCCATCTCCCAAACAGAAAAATAAATTCCTTTGGTTGAGTAAAAAACAAAATTGTAAATATAAGTGAACATTTTCCTTCCACCAGTCTCATATCCCTCATGTTTCTTCTTCAATAATCTTCCAGGTTCTTGAGGCTCTAAGGCCGCAAAGGAGGTGTCAAGGCAATATGGTTATGGTGCCCCTGGTGCTCCGCGCTGCAGCATGCTGGGAGGAGGACTGGAGGTGGAGGAGGAAAGGAGCAGAGGCATAGAGAGAGAAGACGAGTGTGCGTCCTCAGACAGCAGGTGAGGGTGCGTCCGGGTCGGGCTCGTTGTTGTAGTTGTTGCTGTAATGGTTCCCACTGGGTGGGTGATTGGGCAGGATGTCCAGTTCGTCCACCTGAGGCCCCGGGTGCATGACCACCAGCTGATCCTGGGGGATGTCCGCTGCTGCAGCCGCCAGGTTGGTGATGGACTTGGACTTGACACACTGGAAGTCCACGTGCCGACTTTTACCCTCCTCTTTCTCCCAGGACATGCGGATGAAGGGTCTCTGGACGTAGTTGTAAATGACTTCTGGACGTCCACCCGGTCGTTTCTTCACCTTCTCCTTATACGTGGGGTAACCTGGGACAAGAATTGAACACATGTCAAGAAGCTGCTCTGTTTTCATGTAATTTACCGTAAACAACTCCTTACCTTCTATGCCCAGTCGTATTTTCTTCAGCCCTCTCTCCTTCAACACTGACTTGGCAACATCTCTGTTTTCAATGTACTTGAAAAATCTGTAGAGTTTTGTGCTGTAGATGACTGTGGAGAAATAAGAGATGAGAACATTGTTCACCACAAGAGAATCACACACACACACACACACACACACACATACAGGGATGTAGGATTTCCTGCACTCACTTTGTGAATATTCTTCTCCCATTTGAGGTGGATATTCTTCATCCCAGTCCACGACATCATCATCAGTAAGGACAACAATGTGACATTCCCTCTCTCCACTCTGGGCACTGGCTACCATCAACGGCAAAACCATTTCCTCCAGGTAAAACTCAAACTGTCGCCGAGCTCCGTCATTGGACAGTTCGTGCATCAGGGCACCTGACGGAGAGAAAGAGAGATTAAGAGCTTGTGTTAGAAGATTCACGTCAGATTATATTCTAATGAATGCTCACAACACATAATTCACATGGGATTAAAAAGAAATAAATGTCCATTTCTGCCCCCAAAGAAAATACTCACTGAGGTCTCTGCATTTAATGGTGCTGTAGTCAAAAGAGATGCATAGATAGTCACACGCTTCCCGTAACTCTGGGATGGAGATTCCATCTGGACACCGGATTATCCCAGATTTGTAGTAATCCTGCCAATTGGACAGAGAACACAATGTCAAGCAGTTTACATTGGTTAAACATTTCCAGAAATTAAAACTAAAAACTCAAGTTTCACACATAAATAAAAATGTTTGAAAGCTTAAAACAATAACAGTAAGTAAGGGAGACAGACTGACCAGAATGGCTCGAAACACTGTGGAACTGATGCCCTCGGCCACTTCAAACTCTCCCTTTTCATTGGGCCGAGTGAAGTTGTGTTCTCGCCCCGAGCCGAACATTCTAGAAAGTTGTGTATTATTAGAATATACAGAGACAAAACCTTTTAAAATTCTGGTAACTTATTTTCCTGTTTGTTAACAGGTACATTTACAAAATCAAAACCAAAACAATTAAAAAACCTTTAGTAAATGGACAGAAAAAAGCACAGCCTACCTGCCCAGCATGGTATTGGGTTGTGCGGTGAAAATAGAAGGATCTACTACAAAGCGCGTATTGTCAACGATGAGCGTGACTCTTTCTGAGGTACGCAGGTTACGGCTCCCCACGGTGGAGGTGGCTCCGCCCTCTTTTGGATTCTCGTAGACAAACACCATTTCTCCGACTCCCAGACTCTTGAAGGCGCCTTCAGAACTGGACAGGCTGCTGTTGCGACTGCTCACCACCCCACTGCTGCTGGAGCCCGTGGGTGAGACCCTCTGAGGACGTGGACTAGTGGACCGTGAAGATGGTCCACCATCTCTATCACGGTCTATAACAGAAACAAACATCAGCAAATTAAATGACAAAGATGATTTGCTGAACTTGGCCGTATTATGGGTTGATAAGACCATTTAAATGGGCAGTGAAGAGAAGAAAAATATGGGAAATGAAGAAATAAGACATTTTTAAAAGAAAACAACCCCAAGACACATTTATACATGCAAAGCTTTTTCCCCTCACGGTCAAACTACTATAAAATCTCATAAAAGTAAATTTATGTTGTCATAACTCTGACTGCTCATATGCATATGCTCAAATACAGGCATCTCATTCTAAACAGGTGAACTACTGCCAACTTCATCCGTTCACTGCCAAAAATAATAGAAATGTCAACCATCTCTGGGCCGAGGGATGATGAATGCAGTCAGCTGTCACAGACATCATCTGCCAAAAAGCCACAGACCTCCATCATGATGACATCCTTATAAGCCTCCCCCTTTTCCTCCCCAGTGTATGCTCACCGCTGTTGTGCTGCCGGGTGGGTGAGGTGACGTTGCGGATGCAGGGCGTGAGCTGTCCTTCTCTCTCGTGCGAAGAGTCCCTGGAGCGATCGCTGGAGCGGCGTCTGTCACGTGAACGGTCACAGCCCCCACTAGCACCATGCAAACTCATCTTCCTCTGTTCTGCCTCCCCTCGAGACGCTCTGATCTGACTGCTGCTTGTCAAAAGAAGAGAAAGTCACTTTTCTTCTTCTCTCCAGTAAGATCAGGTGGTTCTCTACCAGTGGTTACACGTTCGCACTTGGGCTGTTTTGCATGAGACAGACTGAATAATGAAGTGGTGCATGTATTAAGTTGCAGGCAGAGTGGGGCTTAGATCAGATCTGGTTAGACAAAAAAAAATAATCAACTATATTCTTGAAAAAAAAAATCTAATTTAAAGAATCCAAAGAGGGCATGCATTAAACTTTTAGAAGATAAAATGACACCGTCCATCCCTTTACCAATCATTATGGAGATAGGAATACATTTAATTGATTATTTTGCGTTAGTTTCAGTTATTGTTCTCTGTTACAGAGCCTATAATTGCATTCTGCTCTCCAGATGTTTCCGTGCGTTCACAAAGACATAATCAAAACATTCAATTAAAATATACTAAAAAATTGATCTTTGCAGCAAAAACTAAAGTGCTGCCTCAGCTCCAGCAGACTAGAACAGAGAGAAGAGAGACAAGAAATATGAGGAGCTGCCTGGCAAATTGTCAATGCAGTAATATTTGAGAAGATGCTAAGAACAAATACAGCCAGGGCTAAAGACTCTGAGAGATCATTTAAAATATACATCCCTGAAACAGTACTTTAGCTGTGGGATCACAGAAGACACACATGACAAGTACAGAAACCCATCTATAACCCCCTGTAGTGAACAAGGCAAAGGTCTGTAAAGATTGACTAGATCAGAGTCCTTTTACTACAGACATTTGAGGACCAACATTTACTACTCTTTTCCAATTTTCACAAAGGATTTCTTTGTTCTGTTCACGTTTTATTTACTATTAAATATTTTACTAGTGCAAAACATTAGGAGCAGGGTATAGGAAAGGAAGGAAAGCAAACTCCTTGACATTGTGATCCCATCTCTGTATCTAACCCATCACCAAAGTGAACAGTGGGCAACATTTGGTGTCCAGGAAGCAGTGAGTGGGGACAGAGCCATGCTCAGTGGACCTCAGTAGCAACTTGGCAGTTGTAGATTCGAACCCTGAGCCCTCCGTACCCAGCCCGGTGCCTTAACCACTAGGAGGACCACTGCCCCGAATATCGTATAGTTAGTTTGTTTGTTTGTCATATTGTTGCATTGTGTTTGTCACACAGACTAACACAATGCCTCCGGAATGGCAGTAAGTGAGAGATGAGGACAAACAGGTTTACAGCTGCCTCACCTCGGACGCTTGTAGAATTTGCGAGGTCGGCTTTGGGTTTTTCGTTCCCAGTTTTCTGTGTCACTGGAGTTGCTGTCATAGGACTGCAGACGTGTTGCCATCACCCGTACAGGTGGAAGTCCGTTCCTTTGTCGTTCATAATCTGGTCAATGGCACAAAAACTCAACAAGTCATATTGACATCCCTGGACCACAGACTGAGTATAAGACAAAGAGACGGACGCTAACGTACACAATGCGTGATACATTTCAACGTTCATGTCGAGGAACAGGGGGCGCAGTTACGAAACTGGTTAAACTACCAGGCTTCACATGAACTCTCAGAACACTGAAGTGACATCGTGGTTCTGTCTGTGAGTCTGAGTCATCATGATACCGAGCTACGTTAGCATAGCCACATAGGTAACCTTAGCTAGTACTGCTAGCACAATGCTAATTCGTTATCAACAATGGATTTTGACACAAATGTGTTACAACCACGTGCCCTAATAACGTCGGTTATTGTAATATCAGTAAACCGGGCAAGAAAATAAACATAAATAGAGAACTGTTACCTTTGAATTTTTCCGCTGACGTTTAAATTCCAGACGTTCAGCAGTTTAACAGCCTTCTCCTTTCAAAACACCTCACTCATGACGTCCAACGTGACGTGATTACGTCCTGACGGTCGTACGTCCTCACGTTAAAGATGGTTTTCAGCTGTCACGTGACCTATGATGCGAACTGCTCCACTTTAAAAATATATATATTTTCGATGTTTTCAATAACAGGTGGTTGTTGTTAAAAGGTTAATAGACTCAACGCTACTGCTATTGAATCCATATCCCCCTAAAAGTGCTATTATTGAGATAATTATGTGAAAAAATACGACACGGGAATCAAGGGAAATAAGCAACTTTCCTTAAAAATAATACTATAAAAAAGTACTTTTCTTAAATACAGGTGCATAAATATTCTGATAGAAAACAGGAGCCACAACAAATTCCAGGTTGTATTTTTTTATGTGCGATGCCAAGTATATGTTAACGTGATTTGAAAGTCATTTCGATTTACAGAACCAGCAAGTGATACTTTTTTATGACCTTTTGGTTTCAATTGCAAATATGAAGTCTGTGATATTTTTCTTCTCTTCCTTTTTAATATAAGGATTTATAAATATGATGATCGGTCTGCATGGACAAACATTACACATGACTTAATTTTAAAATATAATAAATATAATTAAACAAATGATAACTAAAAAATATCCCTTTAATTAGATTGTTGAAGAGATATATACATAATTGTATAAAACAGCGTTTGTTTGGTCCACATAAAATTTTGAAATACAGCAAATAAAAAAATATCCAGTGGATACAAATTAATTATCAAAATAAATAAATACATAAATAGATAGATACATAACTCAAATAAAAAACAGCTTTTTGTTTGGGTTCTTTTGGAACTTGGTTTCAGTTTGGCTGAAACAGACAGTTCAGTGTTTCCAAATGTCCGATCCAAGAACATCATTTGGTAAAAGAGTTTTCATATTCCCCGTTGCTCGTCCATGTTGTGGTTTGACACTGGAGACAATGATGTCCTTTAACTTTTCCTGGAGCCAGTCCTGTCTTTCACCAACTTGTTTGTGTTCCCGGACATTGTGCATAAGCTGCACCTCGCTTATAGTTCTCTTTCTGAAAGATGAAACATCATGGTTAGTTTAGTCCATTTTTTTTTTAATTTGTCATGCCATGTGTCTACACAAAAAGTCATTTTATGTAGCAGATAAAACTTTTTACCTGAGTGGTTTTGCCAATGTGGGCAAAGCAGTGAGGGAAATGATCAGAACCAAGTACCTCAATGAAAACATCTTCAGTAACTAAAAAATAACAACACTAGTTATAACCTTTTTTTGGTCTTTAAAAATAAAAAAAATAAACAATAATTCAGTTTAAAGCCGTCCTTACCATTTTATGTGTCCGTTAATCCAAGAAAAGTCAGCAGTATTTGCTGTGAAACTGTATTAGTGAACTCAAACGTGGCGATCAGTCTTTTTGGCTCCTGCGTCTTCTCCCTTTTATACGTGGTGTTGCCCTCCCCTGGTCATCAATACGCCATTTTCACTGTCAATGTTGTCACCTTTCCAATGCATTGATGGGAACAGGCATGTGCATGACATCACCTCCAACACTGCTCACTACTAACTCATCTTTCAACACCTCTGCAAAGCGCCTTGTTCGTCGCCCTGTTTTTAAACTTGCTCCATTTTCACCCTGAATGGTAATGGTGAGTGTTTTTTGGGTGGCCCACGGGAATCGTAGAGATCTGACCGTGAGGGAGAATTTAACCGTCCAAAAATGTATTGATTTCCTTCAAAGACAGTTAAAAAAGCTTAATAACTAACATATTATTTATCTGCAATGCAAATTATTTCACAGGTTATGTCAATCAAACAGGGATGGACCACGAAGCAGTGGAAGTTGGTCAGCACTGATGGAATGATATTTAAAATAGTTTGCCCCTTTTAATGGAGAAAATTCCCAGATGAATTTGAAATTTGCACGTCATCTTGACTTTACTTTAATATCCTGCTTTATACATAGAGTCGCCACATTCTATCAAAATATTTGGAAATGCTTAAACTTGTTTTCTTTAAATAAATAAATAAATATTAGTAATGCATCTATATATGTATTGACAGATATTTAATGTATATGTTTTATTTACAATGGCAATACCATGTTTTATCAGCATGCGTGATAACTAACACACAGCACCTTGAATATTCATTAGGGGATTGTCAGAGAGAACTACTTGTCTATGATGTATGGGCCTCGCATAGCCTTGTCACTATGTCACAAGGTGCATTAGGTAACCACGAAAGACATTTTCTAAATGTGGCGAAGGAATGGCTGTGCCACGACTGGAGGAATGGCCGTCACTGAAGGCCCTTTATCTTTCTTGTCAATAGGGTTTCCAGCACAAGAGTTGGAACAGTCTCTCTAGTAATTGCACACAACTTAAAGAATTATCAGTGTTTACATCACAGAATTTGTGGATAAAATATTATATTTTAGTGTGCAACCTCTCGATTATTTACAATGTTAAATAAAAACACAGAAAAAAAATCAATTAAATAATTTCATATTTAAAGATCAGTGATTTGTTAGATGACCAAAAGGGTAATTTTCTGACTGCAGCCCTCTATGAATAACCACATACTTTACCTTGCCCTTTCAGCATTCAGCATGAAAGTAGTGATCAACCTGTGGCTGTGTGTCCTTGGTTCCCACCAGGCAGTGCTGTACCGCTTCAAACCACAGGGGGGCGAGGTCCGTCATCTCTGATTTTAACAGGACAGCAATTCTGCCTCACACAAATCAAGCTTAAGGAGAAACAGAAGTCAAGAGAACTTTCCCCCATGGCATATTTAACCGACTGCCACACAACGTGCTGCTGGCGCACATATCCCAGGGATTCATAGCTTAGCTAACCTTACAGCGAGGAGATCACTGACTCATTCCTTGGCATCGGCAGATTGTCAGGTGTTCGTGGGTCTTCTCCAGATGGCTGGCTCCCCTGCCACATTAGAAAAACAAGCAGGCTGAGGGGAAGGGATGGTAGATAGTTTAACTGACTGTAGGTGGGATTCAATGTTCACTCTTGCTGATGTTATATGCACCAGCTCTGAGTCGAGCCTGATCTTGATCAGGAGCAGTATTTCGCAGTGAAGATATGATGATCCGGGGCCCCACTGTCCTTTCACCTAAGGGCTGCATCAGTCATCAATGTTCAATACAACCCTGCAGATGAGCAGAAATAACAAAAAAATCCCCCAAAACAACAGAAATCAAACAAAGGTCTGTGGACCAGAGTTTTGAGAACTGCAGGTTTTAACAAAAAATGTGGAAAGCAAATCTATAGAATATAAAACCTACTTTGTATTTAATGGCAAACAATGCTGTACTGTGGCACAATACAGAACATTATCTCAATATGTGAAAATACATCAACTGTGATGGTATGAAGCAGGGGTCTCAAACTCAAATTGTGGGCCGCAGCCCACACTATCATTTTACCAAGGGTTCGCATCAGCATAACTTCAATACAAAATAAAACGAGAATAATAAAAAATCAGTTTCCCATAGATTCTGTGTAATACAACACTGAACCAGAAGGAGACTGTGGATCGTGGTTTTGAGAACTATAGAATTTACCATAAAATGTGGAGAACAAATCTATAAATATTATTATAAATTTAACTTTCACATCAAGGTGGGACTGCAGAATCATTCCAGAGGCCGCCAATCGCCCCTGGGCCGCGAGTTTGAGACCCCTGGTCCCAATATTAGATAATTTCAGTAAATCCACACTGGTCTCTGAGAATGAGAAAACTGTGATGGATGACGTGAACAGTGCAGCAAAGCAAATTCTTCCAGAATCCAAAATCATTCAGAGCAGTGTTTACCACTGAGTGCATTCAACTAAACCATTTCCCTGCCTTGTTGGCTTGCAGTAAAACCACTCTTATTATATAAAATCGGTAACAATCAACTTTCATATCATCTGCATCTGGTCTGCGGTCTGCAAGTTTGATAACCCTGCTGTATATACACTGATCTTTATTCTGCCCAAATAAATAAGTAATCAATCCAAATTATCCATTTGTGAAAAGTTACTTAAAAAGGTAGACCAAATTATGGGTTGCTTATATTTTTCAGCATGACTTAAAATCTGTATCTCCAATATCCCTGATGTGCACACGCTGGTGATACTTTATCACCACACTCTTCAAAGGGAAAAGAAAAACAGTCATTACCACCTGTGGCTGCAGCCGAGCATGCCAAGTGTGCACATGTAGTATACAACCAACTTGTGTTCATTGCCTCATGGAGTCGAAATGTCAACCCTCTCAGAAATGGCATGTGGTTGGTGTTCAGGAGGACTTGGTCAGGATTGATGGGACAAATTGCATGCAAATCATTAACTTGGGTCAACCCAGAGTCACAAACAGAGGGACACATAAAATGACTCATCTCTTTGAACTATATTTAAATGCATTGACTGGAAATAGAGTTCTGCTTTAAACACTGGGGCTCTTTGGGCCACAGTCAGTTTAATATTTCCCTTTTTATTTGATTAATATAATAACAATATATTCTCATTAACCTGAATTAATTATGTTTTTGTTGAACAGTCCTAGTAAAGGTTTTATTTACGCGGCTTGTGTGTTATTTGTGTCTTTAAAAGGCCACCTCCTCCTTGTAATTCCTTCCCTGAAATCTATAATTGGCCTTGCTTTTGTCATGAAATGAGGTCACCTTGTTCGCTGAACGTATCGTTTATCGAAGCGGATTATATTTAGATGGTCGACATCATCTCCTCCTTCCCCGTGAAACCAAACAAACACACCTCTAAATTACATTTTACTGCTTCAGAATGGTGCGGACTTTAATGGAGCACTAAATCACGCCGGTGTCTGTGTGTACGAACATCTCAAAGCTGCGGCGGTCTTTGTCTTTGCCAAGTTAGGAGTTTTATTCCTCCATAAAAACAGTCGTGTGGGGAGCGTCCTGTCCCGTGGTTTGTTCTGTGTTTTTACTGTTGCAATGTTCATCTGACTACCAGGCACAGGTGGTGTTGGTGTCAAGTTAGTAGTTAGTATGTCCTCCCTGGTGGGCAGAGGGGAGCCTGCGAACCACAGCAAGGTCAGAAGGTATACTATAATACAGGTCTGAGTGATCCCCTGGACGTAGACAAGTCTAAAGAGTGACCCCTACTGTGGTGGTGTAGTTAAAACAGGCTCTCAGTCCTTCATAGACAACAGTTTATATTGAAATAAAATAACAGAAATGGATGATGTCATGTTTTCAAGTACCTTAAATGTCCGTGAGAGATATAGTTGTGTCACAGGTTGAACAAACCATGAAGAACTGCATGATTGTAACTATTCCATAATGTTCCCAACATTTTTGGTTTCTGAATCCATTCCGACATCACACATTCCTGGAGAGATGTGATTGCCACAGCCAAGGATGTTCTGTCTGTCATTTCAATACTAAGCTGGTCTAAAGGAGGCAGGTCCTCTTCACAGGTCTGGGTTAAGGACGGACAAAAAAAGAAGTAAATATTGGAGGAAACGTCCAACATTAAATACAGTACATCACAAGTGTGTTTACATATATTTGTCATCATCTACCAGATGTGTTTTTTTCTACTCCTGTTCTTCCTCGGGGAAATTGATTGGATCATTTGTCTTCATCCTCTTATCTGTTACTACATCTCAGGGGCTGCAGTCTCCACAACTATACTCAAAGGAAGGAAGAGAAAGGAAAACAAACTCCTTGTCATTCTGATCCAGACCACGGAACACAACAACATGTGACCCCTGCATTTTACCCATCACCAAAGTGAACAGTGGGCAGTGGGACCAGTGCGTGGGACGATGCCAAGCTCAGTGGACCTCCATCATAACAACTGCTAGGTTGGTGACCCTGACATTATGTGGGTCTGGACAGTGAGTAGTTCATTTTATTCCTTAGCTACAGTAAAATAAATTATGATACTTAAAATAAATACATTAAGCTTCCCTCTAACACAAGCTTGTCTCTAGTACAGACCTAGTTGTTTATGACAAACAAGATTCATCTTCATCTGCTTATCTGTTACCAGGTTGTACAAATCACACTGCACCATACTGTAAGTCTTCCTGTGGATGGTGAACCATCACCTCAGTGGCTACTTGGCAGCTGGGGGATTAGAACCTGAAGCCTTGTGGACCCAAGTCTGCTTTCATCATCACTAGGCCACCACTGATGTCCTCTTTGGGAAAATTGACTTTGAAAAATCTACAAACCCTGTGACTCCGGTTTAGGAATGTTAAGCTGCAGGGTTGTATGCATTATTATTATTATTATTACTATTATTATTATTATTGTTGTTGTTGTTAATGATAATATGAATGCCAATAATTTTTGCACGTATTTTCTCTATCTTCATATAGTAAAATGCAGGCCTACTACAAATGTTATTTGTCTTATGTTAGGAAGAGTTCACATTAACCTGTGAGGGGGGATATATATATATATATCCCTCTCACAGGTTAATGTGAATGTATATATAATTATATATATATATATATATATATATATATATATATATACATGTATATATATATATTATTTTAGTTTCTTTGTCTATATACTTTAGATCAAATGAATAGTTACAAACCTAAAATTAAATCTATTTTTAGTTATTCCACAAGAGGTCACTGTGAACCAATAGTTGGTTTAGGCAGACTCGCGTCTAATAAAACCAAGAGGAGAAAAGTTTTTTGTAAAGTCATTTTATTGGATGTTATATTGGTGCAGTTCGTGATAAAATAAAACTAAATACCAAGAGTTTAGTTAATGAAGGATCTTTAGCCTGTAGCTCAGTCTGTTCTCACAACTATTCTCTTCAGGGAGGGTTTGAAGAACGTTTAATTTGTTGACTTTGTTTGTCCCTTAGGTGGGACTTTTATTGATATTAGCAAACAAAATCTTTATTGAACTAGAAAAATATCTCATTGGGGTAGTTTTTTTTTTCTAACGATCAGTCTCCAGGCCAAAGCACCAAGCAGTCAATTACACAGAGACAGTCCTGTCACCAAAATAGTCCATAATAACGTGTTTCATCCTGACAAATGCACTGTGTTTAAATCCAGTTGGGCTGAACATGTGCAGCCATGCTCCACTTAGATTCTTTCATCTTTGCTTTAAGGACCGTTCTGCTTCCTATTCCCAGTAAAACAGGTTCCTGTCTGATTTTCTGAACTGTCCACATTGACAAGAACAAAAAGTTCTGGTTCTGTGGACTACAGACAGAACCAGTATCTTCTTCTGGCTGCAGGAATATGATATCTGTAAAAGAGACACAGACATCAGAACATTAGCACAAAACCGGAGGCTGGGTTTGACATTTAGGACTTGATTTTAGGAACGACTTCATCCCTCAGGCACACAATATTTTCTCTCTCCATGTAGAACAGGTATTATCCTCTGAATGAAATTATATTCTAATCATTAATTTATTCATCGTCATCCTCGTTGCCAGGTCTCAGGGGCAGCAGTCTCCACGACTGCCCCCCAAATCACACTGCTCCACACTCTAATTCTTCCTGCAGGTGGTGGCCCAATGGAGGTTATATAGGTCCGGACACTAAGTTATGCTCCTGAAACCTTATGGACCCAAGTCTGCAAACATTAGGCCACCACTGGTGCCCATATTTTAGCCTTCCCATAAAAATAAAATATGTATAATATAAGAAAAAAATTATTTTGTTGGACTCATTCACTCTCAGACAATCAGATCTTGTGATTTCATGTAAATTCAAAATAAATTTTAGAAGAACGTTCCAGAGCAAATGGAATTTAAACTTAAGTATCCGATCAGTACAAATCTATTTATCCTAAATTTTGCTTATCTTTCACTTGGAGTGGATTTATGCAGATCCACTCCATTTAGTTCAATGTACATTTACTAAGAACGTAATATTGAAATATCTTCAGCCTTCATTTGACAGAAAGCTGACTGACCATTTCTTTGATTCCATTTGGATCTGTGCCGCCTCCACATTTCCATGGTAAAGATAATATACAGTGACTCAAATGTATCCAGTGGTCCTCAAGCTGAGAAGACAGTGGGTTTACTGATCTAATTCACCTGCTCTGTGGGAAGAATTTAAAGGATCCTGTAGTTGATGAAACCTGTAGAGGCTGAAATCACCAAGAAATGAGTCAATTCTTTGACCACTTTCACTCAACCCTGAGTCTCCTGTCCTCCTGTCTTCTACCTATTCCTAGTGTCTCTAATCCATCCATCATGGCTGGTCTCACCACTGTCCTGTAAACCTTTCCCTTCACCTCAGCTGACTCTCTTCTATCACAGATCACTCCTGACTCTTTTCTCAAGTTGTCCCATCCTGACTCCACTCTATTCTTCTCCTCTCTTCCACAGTCTCCACTGCTCTGAACAGTTGATGAAGATGTATTATTGGTGGTTGAATCTATAAGGGAGAATTCCATGTGAATAAGCCAGGCTTCACAAGCTGGCAACTAAAAAGAGGAAGTGAGGGGTTAGGAAGGAAGATAATGAAGATTCTCACTCATCCAGGTCATGGTCAGGGTTAAAGATTTTCATCAAAAAACTTGACATAAGGTTTTTTTTTAGCAGATGTTTCCTCTGCTAAACTGAAGGGAGGGGTGTGTGTGTTCAGACAGGGGAGGAGTTCACCACACACAGGTGAGGGTGGTTAGGTGATCACCATGGAGAGGAGCACAGTTCCAGGTGTGTGGTGGACAGGCAAAGAAACACAAGGTGAGACATTTAAACACAACTTAACAAACTGAAACGAATAAAAAATGTTACTTAATTATAAGCACAAAAATGTTTTAGACGAGAAAGTCTGTGTGAAACACATTCAAAGGTTATGGACAATAGGAGAAAAAAACCCAAAACTTAATGATTTTATCACACACAAAAGAACCATATGTAAAAGACTATATCAGCAAAAAATAAAAAATCCAATGAAATATCATTATTAAAACCTAACTTTCTGATCAGATTCATTCATTCATACATTTTTAATAGTTGGAGCAAAAAAGGTTTCAGCACTTTTTTAATTTGGACTCACTTTGGTAAATGACTACAATTCTTTATTTTAGTAATTCATTTTTGCATTGTTTTGTATGGACTGGAATATATACTCCTCCAGTAGGTGGTGCCCTACTCATCTGCTCATGTGGTTGAAGTCTCTCATTCATCTCATGTGTTCTGATAAACATTGTTTTTTTTCTGAAAGGGGGAAAATGACCATTGAAATTCACCTGCTGGAGGTGTATTGATTTTTTTTTTTTTTAATCCTGTTTTTTTTTTAAGATTTGATGCATTTACTTCAGCTCAAGAATCTGCTGCTTCAAGTCCCATTCTTTCTGTCTGGGGTTCTCACCTGGAATGTTCTCCAATTTGGCTCCTAAATAAACCACAGTTAAGGCATAGACTTTGAACTAAACTATTAAAACTGTACAAAGAAATATTAATGATGTTAAAGTTGTCCCTCAAATCATCAACCGAGGTGAATAAAACGCCACAGACAGATGATCTTTGTCCTGAAAATGTCCTAATTCACCTTCACTGACCATGACAGCTCTGCGGAGCGGACTGGACTGGTGTGGGCTGAGGCAGAATAAAATAATCACTCCTCCTCTACTGCAGTAAGAATATATTGACTAAAAATACAGACTTCTTGGACAAACGACAAAAGAAACACCCAGACTTTGGTGTTGGACTCTGAACAGTACAGATATACGAAGGAAAGTTTCGGAAATTTTGAAAAGTAAAATACCTCCAACGTATCTGAGCTCGGTGTAAAGTAGGAACTTCTGAATTCACCATGACAGATGAATATTAGAGCTGAGCTGGTTATGGAAATTGGTCTTAGTTTAATGTTGTGAAGTAGAAAACTGTAAAAAAGGGAAAGTGAATGTTGTAACTTTTTATAACCAAAGTCTCCTGTAGTGTCTCACTTTCACCCCTGCATCCGACTCTAGACTTAACTTATGTTGATGTTGACATTGTTAAGACGCAGTGGCTCAAAATGTTTAAAATAAATGTCCCCAGAAAAACATTGGAGAAACACTGTAGCTCATCCTTCTTCAATTCTTACTGACTGTTGGAGCGTCCTAGTATTTGACCTTAAGGAAAGTTAAATACCTGTTTTTTCCAGTTTCCTATGATGTAACCATTTTGGATCTGCTCACTGTTGTTGTGTGACTGTGATGATTCAAAGTCTGTAGCTATGAGCTGTTTAGACTCTTCATAAACCTGTGGTTGTGAGTGAAACTGGTTTCTGTTATGGAGAATTGTGACCAAGACCTTTTGAACAAAAGAATAGAATCAAGATGTTTTACCTCTTCATCCCAAAGACTTGTTTTGGTTTTTATGGACTGTTGGGAAATTCAGGCCAATACTTTGAACCAGAACGTTTTGCCAATCAGTTTGTTCCGAACAGAAAAGGAATTGTGACATCTCTGGTTTTGGGTTTTACCACAAAATTGTCATTATTGGTCCTGGAATGATTACTTTTGTTACTTGCCAGATGTTTAAAAGGTTGAACATATAGACACACACATACAAAAAAATATAGCCAGAATAGACTTTAAAAACAATAATCCTTCATAGAATCCATCATCATTGCATTTAATCTTTGTTGCCTGTTCAAAAGAAAAATATTGCCACATGGGATTCCCAGATTACCTAACATAACATAAGTGTCAAATATAACAAATTAGTTATTTTGCATTTTATCATATGAATACTGTAGTTTAACTATACAGACCATTGGTAATGCATTTCTACCCATTTACAATATTTAATTTATAAGTGGGAGTCATTATTTTCCATGTTGACAGTCTATTATATTGACCTCTCATTGTTGCCTTTGAGATGTGACAGTAGTTGGTAGTCAGTCCTCCCCATATAGTCTGATGGTCCACCCACTCTCTTCATTCAGTCAGTGAACGTCACACGAAGTCACATTGTAGACTACCATAGACTAGACTAGGAGAACAATGAGCAATCAAACCTTCAAAGAATTGTAAAGAACAAAATGAAACCAGCCAATAACAAAATATATAATATTACTGGCTTCATATCTGTTCTAAGCGAAATGCCAAAAATCCAAAGCCTTATTGTGGTATTCAGCCTCAGTGGGTTGAATACCTGCAGGAGGATTTCTGTGGTCAAGGTCACTTGTAAAGTTGTTTTTACCTCAAACTTGTGATGTTCACCAAACTTTCCTGTAAAAAGGACTCATTGTTGGTAGATGACTGATCTTCTGTAGAGTGATGTTTGCTCCAGGTTGACACAGGTGCTTTCATTCACTCCACTTCCAAACCATTGTCTCCTTTGTCAAGGAAAAGGACATTTTTTTAAACCTTTGCCTCTGAGATGTCTACACTAAATAGATACCGAACTATCCCATAATGCTCTACCAGTGTTCATGTAGATGAGTAACTGTAGGAACACACTCGGCCCATTTATTCCTGCTACATCTCAAAGCTTTATAAAGTTTGGATGAATCCTTTACACACAGGCCTGGACAGAGCTGGGTGCAGAGACAGCCAGTCTGCTCATTTGTGTCAGTCTTTGAACGTAACAACATCTCTGCAGAAGTTCCTGAATAAATAGCAGAGACATCCTTTCCATTTGAATATAAATTTCTTTCTTTTTCCTCCACAAATGCATATTTAATGTCAAGGGAAGCTTTAATAAAATAGTCCGCAGGCCACTGAAAGACATGTCGGAGCAAAAGTATCTTTGTACAACTTGTGTTTCCACTGTCAAAGAAAAAGTACGAGTCCATGAATACAAAAGGCACAATGCTGCAGCCCTGCTGAGACCAAGACCCCGAGAAAAATGAATCTCGTCTGCCAACAACTTTATCAGTTTTCCTCCTGTAGGTTAACAGAATGTCTAACACTTTCTGCTGAAGAAGTGAGGACATACAGTACTGCACGGTGGCACACAATTCAGAGTGGTTTGACAGCTAAAGTAAAGTGGCAATAATCTATGGTAAAAATGTTCCTTTGTTTCTTACAGAAAAAGCAGAGGACGAGAAAAAAAAGAAAAGAAAGGAACAAAAGACACGAGGATAAAAAGTAAGAAAAGATTAAATTGATTCATTTGTTATTGGATTAAAATGATTTATTATTTAAAGCTACATTTCTAAGATTTTTCTATACTTGTGTGATAAAATCCCATGTTTAATTTAGCACAAAAAAAATGTGTGTGAACCAGATACATGTGAAACTCTACCTCCGTTTGATGACATTTATTGCATAATTATGCCCTGATACTTTCCACACCAGGGCTTACACTAAATTTCCATGCATGTCATAGTAGCTCAGTACTTTTCTTTCCCCTTGGACTGGTCCTTCACAGCTGTATTTTTTTTTTTTTTTAAATCTACTTTTGCAGCAAATAATAATTCTCTGCCTTAAATTTCTAAGGATTTCAATGTTGGATGTTACAGAACAAAACCGTTCACCAGGAAACCACTTAATTCTATGTTATTTCAAAAGGTTGTTTCAAAAGTGGTGTGCATGGCTCTTCTGTCGTTTTATATTTTTGCTGCAGTGTTTGAAGTGTTATAGAGTAACACAGAGATGACATTACACTGATATTTTCAAATGAAAAAAACAGGAAACTATGGATTAGGGTGAAAAATGTAGAAAATAATAATAATAAAAAAACACAACTACCTGTTAAACACAGAACTATCACTGAGGACCAAATATATGTCAAACAATGTGGACGAGGTTGTGTCAATGACTGGTCTGTCGACTGGGTATTCAAATATTTTATATAAACAGGTTCATATATCGGTTTTGAATGTTGTAAAAAAATTTCAAGTGACCACTAAATTTAGGAGACAGTGGTGGCCACTGTGGTCCACTGAGCGTGGCACCGTCCCCACTCACAGCTCCCCGGGCCCTCAAAGCTGTCCACTGTTCACTTTGGTGATGGGTTAAATACAGAGGTGATATTTCCTTGTGTGCAATGGTGTGAATCACAATGACAAGAAGTTTGCTTTCCTTCCTTTCCTAAAGATTTCACACATTTACGCCAATATCAGGCCGATAACACCGGTCAGTCTAGTGAAAAACTATAATATAAACATGATCAGTTCCATCTCCATCTGGTTTTGTCCAACTGTGGACAACTTTTGTCCCCTTCTCCCCATTACTGGTGTTATGTTTGAGTGTCGTTGAAGATGTGGAGGATGTGGTTGGACATAAACGCAGCCCTTGGGGCGTTTCTTCAGTTTACCAGACTTAATTGTGGGAAAACAACAACAACAAGTGAACATGGACTTTTGCTCATGCACTTCTCCTGGTACATGTACGCCTCACTATAACATCTTCAATAGTTTGGCTTCTTCAGCCCAAACACTCTTCACAACAACAACAACAGTAGAATAGAATAGTCCAGAGGCGTCACAATTATCTATTTCACACAGGGCCAGAATTAAAAACTGCCATGAACTCACGGGCCAAACTCAATATGTATTGAGAAATTGAGAAATTAACTATAAACGTTATAAACCCTTTTCTCCTGATATGAAATAATGTGTTTTCATGTGAATACACTGATTCTGAACCAGTCAAATCTCATTAGTATCAACACATGAGAAATTGTAAAGAAAAAATTCACACATCATTGGTATTTTTCTTCTTCGTTGTCTTCTCAGATCATTTTTTTATGTAAATCTTTCTTTACAGAACAAAATGTGCTATAACAAAAGGGCGAGGGATATACAGTATATGTACTATGGGCACCAGGTGACATAAATGAAACTAATGACAAAGACACAGGTGACTGTGATGAGCAAACAGCAGGGAAAGGAATAGACAGGCGTCACATATGGTCTATAACAGACCTGGGCAAACTAAGGCCCGGGGGCCGGATGCGGCCCGTTTGGCGTTATATTCCGGCCCACCAGGCTTGTCCAAGTTATACTTTTAATTTATATTATCGTTAGCCGTCTACCTTTTCCCTGCAAAACCACCATTTCACCAATAGATGGGCTAGAGAGGCTTAGAGCATGTTGCCTTTATTTAATACTTTACTCGTTATTTATCTTTGTTCACGGAAATACTCAATATTTCTGAAGCTGACTTGGCCCTTGACTCATATTTTAGTGCCAGCTGTGGCCCGTGAGTCAAAATAATTGCCCAGGCCTGGTCTATAATGATCATCAATGATGCAGGTTTCTGAGCAGTATTGTTGAGGCTGCAGTCTCTTCAGACCAGGCTGGTGGGCCATGTTTTTGCAAATTCTTCTTGTCAAACTCATATTGTTGCGAAATATTCCCCCACCTTTAAAGTCCTTCTTGATTATCCCTTTTGTACTTGGACAAAGAGCCAACACTGAAGAAGTGAAAAAATGCCTTTTCACTGACGCTCATAACAGTGTGTGCCAACGTTACAGATTTGCAAAGAGGAAACAAAAAAAACCTTCAACAAAATAATAGGGTTTTGATAGATTACCTGCAAAATTGGGAGGCCACGGGGATCAAGGACCAAAGCACATCTGAAAAATATCCAACAGCACCGCCTTCCTACAGTTAATGGTCAATCCTGGGTCTACAAAGTAAGCCTGTGATTTGCATAAAAAATAGAACACGTATGATCCAGTCAATGCAGCAGCTCTGATGGACAGAACAGGAGAATCTGGGTGGATGAGATGCAGATGCTTCAACTCACCAGCTCTGTGGGCAGGAAATCAATAGCATTTGGTTTCAAAATATAAAATATAGACACTTTATTTCCCGATCACAGGAAATAACCAAAATATTCCATTTATCCTGTACTTTAACAGGTTATGTCCATGAACGTGTTCGAAACACAAAGATGTCAAACCAACCTCTTTGTTGTTTTCCTGGTCCGTCAGCTGTGCAGTATATGATGGTGCCCTCTGCTGGTATTTTCTCCTTTTTGCAAGAAGGCAGTGCAGTTTATTTATTGGTGGAAATGTTTGCCTTTGGAAGAGACTCATTTGGTTGTAGCATAACATTTGAGGGGCAGCTATTAAACTTGAATGAGGAAGTCAAGGTTGGAGAGGAGGAGGAGGAAAAGGAGGAGACTCCAACTTTTTGTGTCATTTTACTCAATTTTTTGTAGACGTTTGTGCTTTATGAGTGCACTCAGACTAACAAGGGACATTTGTATATTCACTGAACCTTGGGCTGTTATGAAGCTTAATGCATTCCTTTCCAAAGGTTTTGACCACATTAGATTTATATCCAATAATAATGTCGTACCAATGGAATCAAATGTATTTGTAGAGCAGCAGTACTAATGAGTTATCAGTTACTGTCTGATCACAAGTCTGAATTTTCCAGTGCCTCATTACAAACAAAAATTACAGACAATAAATACATTTTATAGGTCGCATTTTACTTTTATTATTTTTTTCTTTCCTTTTTGTGTATTTGTATTTTGTTTCCATATATCTTTCTACTTAGTACTGGCAGCATGATGTTTTGGTGAATGGATCAAGCTTTGGCTGTTGCTCTGCGGTGAGTTGAGAAAGTTTTAGTTCCTAGAAAATCTATTGATGTTCTCTGACCAGTCAGAGGGATAAAACCTCACAGCTGTCTCATTTAACGAGTTGGAAATAAAAGAATATTACGAGATTTTGTGGAAATAAGCACTTTCTCATATTCACAGCTAATAAAAACCTGAGAAAATATAGACTTGACCTTGGCTGTTAAGGAGTGAGGCGTCTGTTGTACCTGTGAGATCTATAGGCGCCTTCACAGAATACTAACTGAATTTGCCGTTTTTTTTAATCTTTCAAAACAATGAATAGATTTTCTTTTCTATTATTGCAATATTATATCACAATCTCTATATTCTAAACAGTCTGAATTGGCTTATTTTGTTCAGTAAAAGGATACGCACTGTTAATAATGTAATAAAATCTTAAGAGTAGTGTTTTTTTTTTTTCTTTACTGTGAAGTAGTAAAGTTTCCTGTAAACACAATATAGACACTGGAGGGAGCTGTAAAAGTAGTTCAGTGTGCTCTTGTGGATTTGCTCTACAAACATAAAGAGTTATTTAGCGACATCATTAAATAATAATATAGCAAGTTGAGATGGTGTGGACATGTTCAGAGGAGGGACAGTGGATACATTGGTAGAAGAATGATCCTAGATGTGGAGCTACCAGGTAGGAGACAAAGAGGAGATTGAAGGATGCAGTGAAGGAGGACATGGAGGTAGATGGAGTCAGAGTAGAAGATACAGAGGACAGGGGGAGATGGAAAACGTGGCAACCCCTGAAAAAGGGACAAGCTGAAAGGAGAAGAAGAAATAATGATATAAAGTAAATTAAGATTTTTATGTTCTTGTCATTTATGTACATTTTTATGCAGATTTCACTTATACATTAACTATGTGTTATCTAACTTTATGTCCGTAATTATAATTCTGGTAATAATTCTTTGCAGTTCAATACCAGTCGCCTCAAAATGGTAATAAATTTTGAAAATCTAAATCCATCTATTCATCTATCTCTATCCATCCATCTATCTCCATCCATTTGAGATCCTCCTTTACTATAGAGAAGCAGAAACAGAGATTGAGAAGACCTTATTTGCAATTTACAGAGTCTCAGACTCAGGCAGCAGGAGCAGCAGTGCTTTACTGTTTCAACAGCTAGTGATTTCCAACCAACTCGTAGATGTGAACAAGCGACAGTGACGACGAGCGCTGAAGTAAATTGCTGTGCTGTCAACCAGAATAAACCAGAGCTTTCTGGAAAACTGCTCCAAACAGGTCCAGAGTCACAGGAGCCGTCGCTCCTGTGAGAATTTCATCTTCACGGACAATAACAACAAACCTTCTCCCCCACTCCTCAGATCCTATGAATAAACTGTCTTATAATCTCTCTGATACCTCACACTGTTTTGATGGATTATTGTAAGAACAGCAGCAGAGCTGCTGCTGAAAGTGTACACCCACACAAAATGAAGAAAGGATTTAGTCGTACCTTGGAGAATAAAAAATAAAAAGTTTTGACAGTTTCTACTCATTACCAAACAGAACACACTGCAGCTCGGAGGTCACATGGGGAGACGCTGGAGCTGTTGACAAAATATTTCTCTTCATGTGTGAGATACGTTCTTTAAAGAAAGTTCCCCATCATGCAGATGACATTAGAGTTCTCAGATCTGCTTCTGTGCTTCCAGATCCTTCGTTGTCTCCCACTTATCGATGTGATGTGCACTTCAGGGACACTGC
Organism: Paraplagusia blochii; assembly: GCA_016785265.1. NCBI lineage: Eukaryota > Metazoa > Chordata > Actinopteri > Pleuronectiformes > Cynoglossidae > Paraplagusia > Paraplagusia blochii. Next base: position 78,438 of record JAFBJS010000213.1, on the reverse strand, counting down.
GGCATTCAAGTACTAGTTAGAAGGCTATACGTAGCTGTGCGATGCATTTCACATGGATTTGTGGCTGTATGCATTTATGATTTGTTGGTGTGTTGAAGTGTCACGTGGGCAGGACACAGACAAAGAGTGCAGATCTATAAAACAAAGGTCAGGGTTTGACATTTTGATGCCAAACGGCTGTCACTGGAGTAAACTGTTCGTCTGCGCTTTCTATAGATTTATAGAACGGTCGCCACGGCAGCTGGAGTCCCACGTTAACAGTAGATATGACTTTTTAACTTTACCTCACAGTGGAAATGTTATCCTGTTATGAAAAAAGTTGATGATGCTTAACATATAAAAATAAGACAAACATTCAATTTATGACACGTGGATAAACCTGAGGATCGGGGACCAAATCTGGTCCATAGTGTGATCATATTTGGCTGGTGAAAGCATTTCATATTATTACCTTATTTTTAATAATTCTCTGAGTGATTTTTTTGGCAGATTTTTTCAGGAAATGCAAAACATTTGTTGAAATTATGACATTTACTAACAATTTTAATCCTAATGTATATGTGAAATGTTATAGCACAGACATTTTGTTTTTTTTTTGTTGGTCTATTGAAAAAATGTTCTATTGTAAAAGAACGAACAAGGTAACACAATAAGAAACAAATACCACTGATGTGTTTTATTTCAGATTTTATTTTGCATGTGCTATAATAATATTAATGATAATATTAACATTTTTGTTGTTTCAAATTCAAGACTTACGCAAAACCTATTAAAGTTTTGTTAAAAAATTCAACATTACCCATGTAGGGAGTATGAAAAACATGAACATTTACCATACATTTTGCAATTTAAGCTTGGCCTGCGATTTAGTCTCATTTAGTAATTTTGGTTCACTTCAGGTGTCCACCTCATCAGGGTATACTTGTCACAACAACATGTTGTCTTGGTGGTGAATCACATTAGGATGCTGCTCATAGCTTTATAGATTCTATTTCATATAAGAAAATAATCGCATGACCTTCGATTAAAGAATTGCCCAAAGGTGTTGATTTCCTTCCATGATTGTTGTGTTGTGGTGTGGGTCAGAGCCCAGGGCTGTTTTTCACTTCCAGCAGCTCCCTGAGCTCCTCCTGTGTTTGCTGAAAGAGCTGGAGGTGATAAACCTGCTGCAACACACTCTGTGTGTGTGTGTGCATGCTGCGTTGTTTGTTTGTCTCCACATGTGTCCTCCTCATGTTGGTCCTCAGAGAGTACATGCAGTTCCTTTAACGACAGCTTCCAATGACAACATCAATCTCCTTCATGTTTCCGTCACTCAGTGGGCAGAGCTGCAGTGACCTCAGGTAAATACTGCTCCAACCCTCGTCCTTTAAGTAAATGTAAGTATAGTCTTAGTGGAAAAGGAAAACTATTGTCTAACAATAGTTACTGTCATATGGAGCTTTGGCCCCAGAGTCAATGTGTCTGTCATTAGAGTGGAACGTTAGGGTACAAGTCCTGGACAAGAACCAATCCTAGTTAGGATGTTTGTCTGCTTCCAGTGGACTCACCACCTACAGGTTCAATAGGGACTCCTATGTGTTGGTGGAGATTGGTCGGCACTGGTGGCCCGGTGGTTAAGGAAGGCGCACTTGGGTCTGCAAGTCTTCAGGTTCGAATCCACCAGCTGCCAGGTTCCCACTCAGGTGAGCATAGCACTGTCTCCACCCACATAACTTCTTGTGGCCTCCACCACCCACTGGAGGGCTCACAGTATGGTGCAATGTGATTTGGGTGAACCTGCTGCCCCTTTAATGGACAAGCAGAAGAAGATGGAGATGGGTGGATGGACATTTTCTGTTGTCTGTCTATGTAACCTATGCAGAAGTCCTCAAGATCTTTGCAGTGTGTTGCACTTTCAGACTGTGAAATAGGTTTAATAATGCATGGCTATCGAGCTACTTTCTAATCTTCAAAGGGTCTAAGTGAACAATTTTCTTTGGCGAGAAACTGGCTTTTGAGATTAGTCTCCAAAGACATTTAATATTTGGAACAATTGCTGGCACAAAGAGAATTACAGTCTGCCCCTCCCCTCTCGCCCCCCACCCACACACACACACACTACCAGCTATCAACAAACACCTTTACAATTACACATTTGGACCACGACCAGTTTTCAGCAAGGCTAATACGAAGACACAATTTTATTCCAAAGTGATGTTTGCAAATGCTCCGAGTTCAGAAAATGAAATGCAAATTCTGCAAACACAGCAAAAATAACCAGGCTTTCACATCATGGTGTTGCAGACACACGTGCAGATTGTGCACAGATCAACATGCTTTTAATTCAAAGCATGTTCAAAACACTATCAGGAATCTTGCATATTGGATGTCATCCCTGTTTGTGCAAAACAAACCGGCACTGAAGGGATCAGGGAGAGATTTAATAAGAAAACTATGAATACATGTACATTAATGCCCTGCATCAGGAACATACAGCATGTCTGTTACTACAGAAGAAAACTCTAGCACTTATATCTGACGTACAGTACGCGTCTCCAGGCTCGGTAATGCAGTCATCAGGCGGCATCTGCATTAAGAACAGTAAGTGCTCTTAATGTCTGCTTTCACTTAGGTTGCTGTTATTGCAGCAGATGTCAGGCTACACAGGAAATAGTAATGGCTGCAGATTTACTACTATTTCTTTACACAATCATTGCTGCAAGGTATAACACAGAGGTGAAATATTCAAGGATTTTTACCTCAATCAGAAAAGTCAGGCCTTTGTTGACCGGCATCAGATGGAGTGTGAATAATGAAAACCAAGGAAAACCATTTCCTGCTGAAAAATGCTAACAAAAAGCACTCTGATTCTATAACATGGGCAAACTAAGGGGCAGGGGCCAGATGCTGCCCATTCATCTTGATATTGCAACCCTTCAAACGTATAAAATTTTAAAATTGTTTTATGTTTTGATTATACTCATTCATCTATCTACCCATCCTCCACCCATCCACCCACTCATCTATCAACTATCCATATATCCACCCATCCAGTGTCCAGTTTTACTAACATGAAGTTATGCTAGGCTTTGTAAATCCGTTTAACACTTCTGAACATCCAACCCGAGCACCTTAACCTCTACTGTGATGTGGCCAAATGTTTTTTTTAAAAAGCAAAATTCAGAAGTCAGCGTCATCATCATGCCTTTGACTGAAAACACTGTGGCAGAGCGGATTAGTGAGATGTCAAGTCAAATTCACGATTGCTGATGTGAGATGCCAAGTCTGTCAACCCACAACCGCACCCTCCTGCAGTGCAATTGGAAATGAATTGAACAGTAAATCCATGTGAGTGAGAATGTGGTTTAAAAAAAGAAAAGGTTTTTCTATTAGGGCAATGGAATTGAATAATTGTTACAAAGAATTCAGAGTCAGCATTTAACGCAGTGAACTCCAAGTTTGGTTCATTGTTTTTTTGTCTTTACTGAAAGAAAACTAAAAAAAGCTAGAATAGAATAGAAATGTTTGGTCTCAAACCTTATCATTTTTTATTTTTTTAATGGGGATTAAGTTATAGTTTATTAGCATATTGGAGTGATTACTTACTTTATTAAAAATATATTAATACATATTTAGGATAAAAAGTTTTATTAAAAAGTGGGCAAAACAGAAAGTTACAATGACACAGACCAAAACCATCAGACTTTGCAGACTTATCTGAAAATGTCAATATCTCCATATAAAATAATATAATAATATAGAATATCATGGTGGTGAACCCACTGCAAGTTATAGGAGGACAGTGCTATGCTCCGAGCAACTCAATGGCAACCTGGCAGCTGGTGGACTCAAACCTGAAGATTTGCAGACAGAAGTCTGCCTCTTTAAATAACAAACAATAAACAACAGTAATAGATCCAGCAGATATGACTGTGAACTCTTAGGAAACTTGATGGAACCTCCCAAAAAATCTCTTCCACTTGACCTGAAGGATACAAACCTGTCCTTGGAGATGGTGTTTGTGCTCAGAACACCTCACATAAATCCATAAGTTCAACCCCCAAACAACCACCGCCCGTGATGCTGATAAAATTTTACCAAATTCCAGTGCATTTATTTTATTTATTGCATCATGACCAAAATGTAATGGTACTAAAAGATAATGATTTTATTTGGTGTTGTGGCTTGCAGCACTGCTTATCTGATTCAGGGTTTTCACACCAAATCACAAATGTTTAATGTAGTGCATCATCACTAATAATATTATTTTTTTTATACTACAAAAAATAATACAAAATAATTATTTTAAATACATGTAATCAGTTCTAATAACAGGTTAAATGTCAACCTTCCTCGCCCCAGTGTCCTGGTAATAACTCCAAGCCTTAGGCACAAACACAAACCAGAGTGAAGCGACACACACGGCAGCTCTCATCTCACTGTGTGCCCTGCAGACATGACAACTGTGGTCAACCAGGGAAGTGATCCAGGTTTTCATCTCTCCCCTGGACTTTGGCTCCAGCTGAGAAGAGGAAGGTGCACCTTTGAATCAAAGAGACTTTGTAGGACTGCAGGTCAGACTCCAGGAGAACAGAAACGTATAAATCCAAATTAGCTTTCCAAATAATCTTGACCACACACACACACACTCCTAACATCTTTTCAGTATTCAGTGTGGTACGCCTGGAGTCAGGCCGTTGTCATCTACTACATTACTTTGTTCAGGAATCATCGATCTTCTAATCTACTCTAGTTTGCAGACAGAACGGTTGTGAAGCCCTGGTGGTTCTGTTTTACATTTAGCAGGAAGTTCATTAAATTATCTTTATTTTAATTGTTATTTTTTTTTACCAGACCTTGAATCGGAATAAACACTAGATTCTTTTCATATCTTTGTGTTTTATTTCTTGGCAGCATTCAGTTCACTCCAAGGCTCAGTTATCATAATGTACACCTGATACTACACCGAGGACGCAGCACAAATCAGTGAAAAAAACACAGAGGACAGGGAACGGCGATAATAAGCTCCACTCCAGATTACCAGTGTTATTGTGTTGCATTGAAAAACCCCAGCTCCCATAGAGGAACACAGATAAGTGAAGCCTCAGGGTTGATGTGCCGCCTGCAAACAAGTGGAATCCAATAGAGGGAATGAAGAAAGTGAATATGTTGGAGCAAAATATTTTAGCTGAGTGAAACAGGAAGTGAAGAAAATGGCTGTTGTTCTTATTTACTGGAGGTAAAACCCAGGGGAAAACAGCAGACACACATCATCAGAGCAGTGGCAGCACAAATGTAATTAGACCACCTCCGGGGAACATTCCCATTAATTGGAGTTATTCAAGGGTGTCATTGTAGTCGGAAGTAGGAGGCAACGGGAATAAGTGCCACTGAAAATTTTTCAAAACCAGTTTTGACCTGGAACAAGGAAGGCAGTAAAAAAATATTATATGCAAGAAACAAATAATATTGTACATAATACCTAATAATAACAACCATTTCATATAAACTATGGTATAAAGTCTATTTTTTTTATTAAAGCATTGAAATGATTGCAGAACTATGTTTTTATATTACAGGAAACAATAACATTGTAACAAACTGGGGCAGTTGGTGGCCTAATGGTTAAGGAAGCAGACCTGGGTTCGCAAGGCAACCGGTTTGAATCCCCCTACCGCCAAGTTATCGCTGCGGCGCCCTGAGCATGGTCCCTCACACACTGCTCCCTGGTGTGCTTTTTTAAGTTGACCTAAAAAGATACAAAACAAAACTTTCCTTGAGGTCACACTCTTATATTTGATGTTTAAAAACATTGTCTTTGGTTATGTTTTGTTTTCTTCTTCACTTTTTTAATGAGCACTTGTTTTCCCTGAGAACTTTTGTAAGCAGGCGATGAAGTGTCTTCACAGTTGAGACACTGAGTCTTTCAGCCCGGACTCTAACGCTGCTGTTACTGTTGTTGTACTTCTGATTTTAATAAGGTGTAAGTTTGGTGCATTAAATCTGCAAAACAATTAGTTCTGAGTCAGTGTATGTCCACGGTTGACCTGAATAACTTAAATATTAAATATTTATAGAGGCATTTATTTCCCAACATAATACTTTGTATTGCTGCTGACGAGAAGATAATAAAGTGACTACATCATGTGGAATCAGTGGCTCTAGAACAATTAACAGTGGTGGACTAGTGGTTAAGGGACCAGACTGGGGTCTGACGAGTTCCAGGTTTGATTCCACCAACTCCACTGAGCATGGCATCGTCCCCACTCACTGCTCCCCGGGCGCTGAAGCCGCCCACTGTTCACTTTGGTGATGGGTTAAATACAGAGGTGACATTGCATTGTGTGTATCGTGCAGTGACAAAGGATTTCCTTTGGAACAGTCGTTAGTATTTGTGCTGGGATAGTAAATCATAAAGGTCGTCACTGTATTTAAAAGCAGCAATGGGTAATCGTTGAGTTCCTTTAAAATATTTACTCAATTATCAAGTTGGCAAAAAATATCATCAAATTGAGGAGAAGAAATTCCTAGGCATAAAACAACCAATTTCTACAACTCTGTAAAGACAGTCTGACCTGTCTGTGATCAAACGTCCTCTCCGTCTCTTCGTCCCGGGTCAGATCACACTCTCTCTTACATCACTTCCACGGCATAAAACATTATCGGGGGGGCCCATCACTTATCCTGCCACTGCTGTGATGTAAGTGCTGTGTGTGCATGTACATAACAGAGTCATATATAACGCCCATCAAAGTGCTCATTAATATTATGGACCTACTTTCAGCTTCCCCTCCTGGGGCTCCCTCATCAGGTAGCATGCTTCACAGAGCACCACCTGCTTTGTTTGGCTAACAGGGTTACCAACGTTGACTTGAGCCGATGATGGCGCCGCATATTTGGACAGCGGGGCCATTAAGGGCCTCAAGTCATGTGTTAAATCCAGGAAATAATTATTCACAACACGACTAATCTCGTGGAATTTAAGCAAACGTGTTTTTGGAACTTCCATTTTTCATGTTTGACCTGAGCCCAGGAGGGATGAATGGTGGACAGCATCACGTCTTCCTGTGATATCCTCATCTTGTACGAGGTACAAGGATCATATGTGGCCCTGAGATGGACAGGGAAATAGCCCTGGTCGTGTCCCTCTTTCTATTTTGACGACTGGGATTCTGTCCAGCTCCTGTGTTGACCCTGAGAAGGGAATCAGCGGTAGAAAGTGGACGGATGGAAGGTAGAAAACGCATGAATAAATCTTTGATTGGCTGCATAAAAATGTGCAGCTTTTATGCAGAGCTGTGTTCCTTTTTCTCCAGACTGCAGCAACAGATAGAACAGATGGTGTTCACCTGAGAAAAAAATGGAGTTTGACATTTTGGATTAGTTGGCTCCGTGCACTGAGCTCTGACTGCGGTGTCACGGTGGATGTCTTCTTCCAGGACAGACAGAGTGAAGTGAAGCAGACGAGTGACAGGAGAAAACAAATGAAGTGGTGACGCTGGTGTGTTTCCTCCCACCTCTCTCTCAAGAATGTTGATTAACCTGGCTTTTATTTTCATCCATCTTCATCTGCTTCGCCATTTCCTGGTTGCAGGGGCAGCCGTCTCCACGAATGCCACCCAAATCACACTGCACCACACTGTGGGTGCTGAGCCCACTGGAAGATATGTGGGTCAGGACGGTGATATGACCAGAGCACCTCAGTTAGCAACCTGGCAGCTTGTGGATTAGAACCTGCAGCCTTGAGTCCTTAACCACTAGGACACTCCTGCTGCCCCCTGGCTTCAATACAACTAATTACATCTCTGCTTCCTTCTCTTTTTATGTATTTACAGTACTGTACTGTATCTACACTCGTCTCCTCCACTCATGCATGCTCTAGTGTGTTTCATGCATGTGTTCCTGTAGTTTCTTTCTGCTCTTTGCTCGAGGAGTTGTTCCGGTGGTCTGCTTGTTCCTGGCTCTCCATCGCTGCCCTTGCTTCCTGTCTGGATTTTTTTTCCCCTCATTTTGGATTCACTGGAGATAACTTTCTGCAACTTAAGTCAGAATCATATACTACCTGTAAGAAAAATTCAGAAAAAAAAAGAAATTAAAAGGATAGAGGATTGGTTTTGTTGTTCACTCTAACCTGACCATGTAAGAGTGAAAGTAGGTCCTACAGAATGGAACTTACAATGGACACTTAAGAGAAAGAAAGAAATTTCTTTTTTGGTCATTGTGATTCACACCACAGCACACAACAAAATGGCCTCTGCATTTAACCCATCATCAAAGTGAGTAATGGGCAGCTAATGGGGAACAGTGTGTAGGGACGATACCATGCTCAGGGCATCTCAGTGGCAACTTGGCAGTAGGGGGATTCGAACCGGGGACCTTGCAGATCAAAATCTGCTTCCTTAACCACTTGTGACACATGTGTCAAACTCAGACAAAATCTAATTACTTAATAAGTAAAGTCATTATATTTGGCTGGTGAGATCACATTAAATTTACATCAGACTTGACTTTTTTGGCCTGTGAAAAGATATTTGGATTTAGAAGAATCTCAAATGGCTACATATCAAATACATGTACACTCTTCTTCTCCTGTCAACTTGTCCCTTTTTCAGGGGTTGCCACAGCGACCCAACAATTTCCATCTCTCCGTCCTCTGTCTCTTCTACTCTGACTCCAACTACCTCGATGTCCTCCCTCCATTGCATCCATTAATCTCCTTTTGTCTCCTCCCTGGTAGCTCCATCTGTAGGATTATTCTTCCACTGTCCACTGTCCCCCCTCAAACCATCTCAATCTGTCTTCTCTAGCTTTTTCTCCAAACCTTCCTGTCTGTGTTGTCCCTCCAATCACCTCATTCCTGATCCTGAACCTCCACCCTTGTCTCTCCTAAAAAGAACCTCAATATCCAAGAGTCTACTCACTGTATCATTGTTCTTAATTTTGTCTAGATTTTTAATGTTTGCCTTCTTCTTTATCCACCATGACTTATATGTTTTTTGTTCAGTTTTCCAAACTCTTTCCAAAATAAAACATTATTCTTTACAGTCATCACTGTAAAGAATAATGCACTTCCTGTTCGACCTCTGCCTTTGTCTGGTCCTGTCTGTTTAGAACAGTGAACTTTCCTTAGTGGTGCTGCTTCATGCTGCAGTAGAATTGTGCTTGTCTCCATCAAATAGTTACAAGGAAAGATATGGGTTAGTTAAAATTATGAAGCACCTGGTGAGTATAGAACATAAAGTGTCTTTGTACAGAATGGCTGTTCTACATGTGCAGACTCCTGCACAGCTCTTCCTACAATAGCTCCCATTGTGATCTTTTTAAACCCCGATGAAAGGAGACGACACAAAGATCAGATCAGCAGTGAATGTCCTGTGGTTTTATCAAGAATCACGAAGTTTAGAGGAAAATCCCACCGACTTTCTATCAATTATCCTCCTGATTAACCCTGAATGAGTTGAGGCAGAAGAGTCTTCATTCAATTCTCTTTCAGTGACTGAATCGATGACATCAATTTGTGGAATGGAGATTCACTCACAGGTGACTTGGCACACAAATGCGACAACTGCTGAGCAATTAATCTGGTAATGTCTTCCTTGAATGTTGTTGTGCGCTTGAACGAGCATTTTTTAATGAAGGTTAGGAATAATTACATGAGTTGCTGTCAGACAGTGATGAGTTGGATCCCCAAATGTTTGATCTTTGGGTCATGTAGCGAAAATGTTATTTATTTATTTTTTTTTTCTATGTAGCTTTCTGTGGTTGAGCGTTCCAGTTCAAGGTTTACATCCCAACCACTTATTCATTCATTTATTAATCATCATCATCATCTGCTTATCTAATACCGGGTCGAAAGGGCAGCTGGCACCACCCAAATCACACTGTACCATACTGTGAGCCTTCTTCTGGGTGGTGCGCCCACTGGGAGTTATGTGGATCAGCAAGGTGCCACATTCAGAACACCTTAGTGGCAGATGGTGGATTCAAACCTGAACCCTGACCCAAGACTGCATCCTTAACCGCTTGGCCACTACTGGCATCCAGGCCATAGTAGCTTAAATAACTTACATACTTTGTCTCTCTTTCTGCTTCTTTCGTCTTCACTACATCAGCCCTACATCACCACCCTCATATTTTTCTCTGCCACTCCTGACATAGACTTACGATGATGTTTCCATAAGTCCATAACAGGAATGGGCAACAAAAGTACAGTGTAAGATAAATTTAGGCCATATTAGACGACCAGTCAGGAGAGACCAGGTTCAAATGTTCAATTGTACCAGTGGGTTGTTAAAGGTTGTAACATTGGGACACCCGGGACCAGATGTGTTTGTGTCCAAAGATGAAATGATCATTAAAATAAGAAACTGTTGTTGCAAGATGACAAATAAAAGACCTTGGGAACTTAGTTTGTGATAAGTGTTTTAGAGCCCGACCATAACAGCACTGTGAGGGGACATCACCTAGGACTAAGTCATTTTTATTACTTACTGTAAAAGAAATTAAGGCACTGAGATTCATAAAGCTTGTCTCTGAAAAACATTAGAACAGGTCTAGTTGTGTTTGACTAACAAGACTAAACCCAGAATCAAATATTATTCATTATCAGAAATGATAAAACAGATTCCAAAATCTTTTCAGATTACTATATAATCCATAAAACTGAAGGTCCAAACTTCTGCAGGTGAACCAGCTTGGAATCTTCTCCTGGAAAGAACATTTGGTCCTGCATTGACAAATTAAATTGATTTATAGGAAACCTGTCTGAACTGGCTGTTGTCCGACTTAGACACATGCATTCTCCAATAAATCATTAAAACTCAAGCCCTCGTGACGGCGAAACCACCATTAAGAACGTCGTAATAGTAAAGTCGAACAAAAGCTTCTGCGTTCACCACCGTGGTGACTTTTGAACTTCTCAGGACAAAGTCTCCTATGTCTCCTTATCGTGTCATTCATCCACATGTCCTTGCCTCATTATCAAACCCAACGTCTCGGACATGTGATACAGAGCAGCTTCTTCTGTAGTCTGACTCACCATAGCTGTGGTAACACGACGCTGATCAGATAAGATTCCTGTGTGTGTTTATGTGTCTCCTCCTGTCCCCCATTCACTAATGATAGTCACTAATAGATATAATGTCTCAGCTGTTAGTTCTGTAGTTCATTCACATACAGTGTAACACCTTTCAGTAATGTTATTTTAAAAAAAGTTTTTCAAATTATCAATAACCCCTGTCTCTTTTTAAAATATTAAAAGAAAGAAGAAATTGTGATTCACACAACCAAAAGAAGTAAACAACAGTGGGCAGCTTTCAGCACTCAGAGAGCAGAGAATTGGGGATGGTGCCTTGCTCAAAGTATCAAAGTGGGAACCTGGCAGCTGATGGATTCAAACTCTCCAGAGACAAGTCTGGTTCCTTAACTGCCACCACAACCTTTATCTTCAACCACCAAATATCTAATCATTTTTGCACTATATTTGTATTTTTTTCTATTCCTTAAGAAGTCTTCTGATGGGTTTCCAACCATCCGCTGCTTGGGTTTGCTGTCAGAGTTCAACATTCCGGGGGCCCCTTCGCTGTAATCTCTGTTCTAAACCCAGGATAAGACGAGAGAGGACAGGACTTGTTGCTCTACACCGGCCTTTAAGTAGTCACTTTGGTTCCTTGCTTCCATCCTGCGCTGACCTAGAAATAAGAAGCGCGGACAGAGACAGGGCTCTGGAGAGATGACAGAGTTGGTTGCTTCTTTTTCAGACAGAGCTTATCTTTCATTCTGCGCTGCCTCTCCCTGACTGTCAGCCGGCTCTCCCAACACTCCATAAAGTCTGGCTGTTGCCTTGTCCTAATTGTGTCTCTTAAGCTTAAATTTGTCATTACATATTGGAACATGGCGCCTTGGCGGGTTGAAGCATCGATGGCCTCCACTGCTCTGACAGCTCGGTGGTGATGCCCGGCTTGCGACGTCCATATCTAAATAAAGATATCAAAATTGAAGCATTTCTTTGCCTGTCCAAACGTCAGTACCATATTCTACAGTCCAGGAAAGTGCGGATAAGAACCCCTGTCCCTTCATTTTGCAGAGTCACAGCCGTCCAGCCCTAAGTGTTTGCACAGAGCAGGTGCATTCAGCTGTGGTCACTGGCCTTTAAGGTCTTGTTTCTCTGGGACTTTTGGAGCTGGAAGACAGAGCATTAATAAAACATTAGGGAAAAAGATGGGAACTGGATTAGGGAAGGTGCAACCAAGGAAAACTAGAGAAATTGTGCTCATCAGATGGTGTTCAGTGAGTGACAAACTATTATTGGAGATCATTTAGGATCAAGGTGTGATATGAAAGACTTATAATCACTCCCACCTTAGTATTTCTAAAATAAAGACTGTGTTTACACAGCTTCGCTGTCTCTGTGTCTCTCCTGGTAAAATCACTGTTAAAACTAAGGTGATGGTTTTTAAGTCTCTACCTGCTCATTGTCAACCGACAACATATTTATTTGAAATTAAACAACACAGACATGATCATTTTAAGCCCGAAATCTCGTCATTTGACCATCAAAACCCTGCTCCACCCTGTGACAGTCATGCACAACAAAAAGTTCTGATGTGATCCGTTGTACTTGGCAGAGGTGCAGGTCATGCAGCTCTTCGGAGACTTGATCGGATATTTTATAGTCTCAGCATCACGACCCGCTGTGCTTACAGAGCAGAACAAGGACCAGACTACTGATATCACCAGGTCTCGGATCCGTGAGTACAGAAGTCTCTGGAGGATTCCACTCTGGCAGAACATCTGATAATACTGTTTGTTGATTTTTAGATCACTTCTTAAGTTATCCTAAATATTCTATAGTCCGTCTCACTCTTCTGGAGATTATGTGCATTTTTAGCTTTGAGTTTTAACTTATTTATTGAGCAGAGAGTCAGCCCATGCAGGTGTGTGAATTCTCATTTTCTGTTCATTTTAACCCAGTCTGCAGAAACAATCTTAATATCCTGTATATTGTCTGAAAAAAAAAATTCTTGATGTTGTTGACATGATTTATCATTTTTCATTTTGTCACTCAAGAATACTTTAGAACTAAAGAAACTATGTTTGTTATTACATTGTTATTTACACCATAAATCTAATTGATCAAATAAATAATGTCATCATGACCAAATATTGACCAAGGAAAAGAAGGAAAGCAAACTCTTTGTCATTGTGACATTGTGATTCACACCACTGCACACAATGAAATGTGACCTCTGTATTTAACCCATCACCACAGTGAACAGTGGGCAGCTTTGAATATCCGGGGAGCAGTGAGTGGGGACGGTTCCATGCTCAATGGCCTTGTGGACTCTAGTCCACTTTCTTAACCACACGGCCCCACCTGCCCCAAGTGATAGATATTTAAAGAACTGTGCGGAGCAAAAACTAAATATAAGCACAGCGTTGTATGATGTGATGAATTTTCCTCCTAAAATCCCAACCTGCCCTTGTTATATGGTCCAGAAAAAATTAAAATAATAAAAAAAAACACAAAGTATCTATTGGATTCCGTGTTAGTCAGGCAAGAATAAAACTGTTCCACAAAGGCCTGCTGTGGCTGCTGGTTTTTGTTCCAA
>JAFBJS010000213.1:52074-64706 GCA_016785265.1 Paraplagusia blochii | reverse complement strand
AATGGCCTTGTGGACTCTAGTCCACTTCCTGAGCCACTCGGCTCCACCTGCCCCAAGTGATAGATATTTAAAGCAGGGATTCTTAACCTTTTTGGCACCGAGGCCCAATTTTTTCAGTGTCGAGTGATCTGGGGCCCTTAATAATTGCAGTTTAAATTTTTCACGGCCCTCTAGGGGGCGCTTGCGGCCCAACTTTGGGCAGGGGCCCAATGGTTCAGAATCCCTGATTTAAAGGACTGTGCGGAGCAAAAACTAAATATAAGCACAGCGTTGTATGATGTGATGAATTCTCCTCCTAAAATCACAACCTGCCCTTGTTATATGGTCCAGAAAAAAATAATAAAATAATAAAAAAAAACCCACAAAGTATCTATTGGATTCTGTGTAAGTCAGGCAAAAATAAAACTGTTCCACAAAGGCCTGCTGTGGCTGCTGGTTTTTGTTCCAACCAACCAAGAACACATAGTTTGACCAATCATCTGTCTGATGACTGAGATCAACTGATTGAACCTGTCAACTCAGTTTGCACTGCTGCTGGTTTGGAAAAAAAAAAAAAACCTGCAGCCACAGCAGGCCTGACTGGAAAAGTTCAGCCATGCTAGTCCCAAGTCACTGAGCTGGAGGTGAAGATTTGTTTTTCAGTTTTTCTAAATTGCCAGAAGGAATACTAAAAAAAATGAGACCAGACATTAGTGAAAACAGACTGTACAGCATAGAAACTCAGCGTACCTTTATAACAATACCCTAAATGCCCGTCCTGCAGAGCCAGGAAACAGATAACCTGATTTTTTTCCTTCACATAACAATCTCAAAAAAAGATTTAAAACAGTTTTCTAGGGAATGTATATATTCCAACCTCTCTAACATTGTTTACTTAGGTTTGGTCTGATCCTGGGGGGTCAACAGTTGAATCAAAATCCTTTATACACAGCAATGTCTTTTAAAAGCTGGTACAGGAGGTGCTTGAGGTTGACTGATCTTTTCTTTTTCCCTTTTGACTCAGACGAGATGGAGAACAATATCAGTCAAAAGCAAACTTTGAAAGAGTGGCAGCCTTAACAAGGTAGCGACACACTTTCATTCATCGTGAACAGTGTGCTGAGAAAAACTGCCTCCCTGGTGTTTGACAGCATCGGGGGACAGAATGTCTCACAATGCATTGGTGTGCAAATCATGAACCTTTTGTTGTTCCACCCAGAAATTGAGACAAAAAAAAGATGTTTACTGCTATAAATCATGCAAAATGAAATGAATTACCATAACAAGAGTATAATATTTAAAACCTCACTCACTGCAGCTACTATTTATCACAGCTTGTTACCAGACACTTCCTTGTCATGTTTTTTTGTTTAATTGTCATGAAATATTTTCCAAAGTATCTTCAAATCCACAAGTCCACATATAATCCAAATATAATGGAATGTTCTTTAGGTGCTGGTTCTTCTTTACCTGTTTTTACTTTATTATCAGACATAGAGTTTGGGGCAGTGATGGCCTAGTGGTGAAAGAGCTGGACTAGACTACGCAGGGTTTCTAGTTCAAATCTAGCAGCTGAGTTCCTTTGAGCATGGCACTGTCCCCACTCACTGCACGAAAATCTGTCACTCACATTTCTGAGGCCAGGAACAGTTGTCTAAAGAAATGCTTCCTAAAGACTGGACTCTTGTGCCGACTTAAGGGTTGCGACCCTTAGGTTTTTTTGCATCGCGTGTCCTAGAAGTTGCTGGTAGTTCAATTACTGGTATTTGTTGTTCAAAACATAATTACCGGTAAGTGGACTTGGATCCACAAGGCGTCAGGTTTGAATCCACCAGCATAACATCCAGTGGTCTCAACCCCCTCAGGAAGGTTCCCATGGTGGTGCAGTGTGATTTGGGTGTCAGTTGTGGAGACTGCTTAGGCCAGAGTTGGTACTTAAATTTCACATGAGGCGTGCATGGAGAAAAAAAATGGCATTTGTGTAAAACAGCATTGATGTCATAAAATACTTTTGGGCTTTTCTACTCTACCTATTGAGAAATTGCTGGATTTGCAGGGAGAAGGCAGAAGGATAATGATAATATAACTTCATTGTATAATTTGACCAAGTTTGGTGGCCCGGATTAAAATGTCATATGGGCCACATCTGGCCCCCAGGCCTTAGTTTACCCATGACTGTTCTGAAAGGGACAGATGTGAGTCTGTGCACCCATGCTCTCACGATAACATCCAGAATTCTGTTTTTCTTGATTTATATTCTTCTACTACTGATATACACATACACTTGTCACAGTAACTGATGATGTTGTTGTTGTTGTAAGATACTGTACCAACCTCCAGGAGACCAAGTGAACAGGACCATCAGTTACAGTGAAATAAAGATGGTTCACAACTATTTTCATCATTCACACTTTTCAATAATATATATTTAAATAAATTAGACTCATTTGTAACACAAAGTTTATTCCCACTTTTCCTTCATACGTTTGTTTCTACGTATTGTTTCCTGCACAAATAGTAAAACAGACAAAGGAAAGAATTTGGACTAAGTTGCTATGACATGGTGTTTTTTTTTTTCATCCCTTCCATTTGTTTTCTTGTTTCCTGAACCCCATCACGCTTATGTTTGAGTCAAATGGGTTTTTTCCAGATGACTGCAAATACTGCTTCTGCTCCCACTATTTTTAACCGGGCATTCGTTTCCCCAAATTAATTAACTTTATTGCGGTAAATTGCTGCGCCTCGTGCATTGAGGAACGTCTGAGCTGAGGGTGAATGGAAAAAGGTTCGGAAATGAAAAGATAAAAAGGAACAATAGGGAAAAAAATTAAATTATCACGCAGACTAATGGTGCGTCTGTACATTGTTAATAGGAAATTCCCGTGTCAGTAGATGCTGTCGCTGAGGCAGTAAAAAGGAACATTCTCTTCTGCATCAGTGATCATGAGAAGTGTTTTGTTTTAATACCATGTGATGATCTCCTGGTGAGGAATTAAGGGTTAGGGTTACTTCATCCTTCATTAATACTGGGCTGAGTCTAAAATCGGTCTGAAGACATGGTCTCTGCTAGATTTTTACATGTAAAAGGGCAGTTGAATCATGACTTGGTGATGAAAACAGGACACAGTCTACATTGTACATTTGCATGTTGCACATTGAGCAGTTGATTTTTTTTCCAAATTGACTTGCAAGAGGATGATTAACAACCAAGCTACATAAAGGAACTGTTAGTTAGGAAAGTGTACTTCCTGTCCGTGGTGTGAGTAAGTAAGTAAGTTGAGACTATAGGAAAGCAGGGAAAGTGCAGAACAGGAGGTGCTCTGAAAAGCTGGATCTTCAAGAGGTTTTTGCAGGAAGAGCGGGTTGTTCCTGTTCTCTGCTCGGCAGCTCATTCCACCAACACCGTAAAAAGCCAGTCAATTTGCCAAAAGTATCATTTCACACCTATGCATTAGCTCCATAAAATACATGGTTTCTTTAAATAAAGAGTCAAATTATCAACGCAAGAACAAGGCAACATGAGCTGATGAGACACACACACAAGACTGATGCGGTTATCACATCCTATTAAGGTAGTGATTTTTTTTTTCTTGTCTTTATGGCTGTGTTAAGACCTTAATGATAAATATATTTAATTATATACCTGTTGTTATTTTATATCATGTGATCAGATTGTTAATATACTGGTACAATCCCATCTGCCAGGAAAGTGCATTTAAGAGATCTTGGAACGGAAGGACATGACATTTCCACCTCTGTCACAATGTCATTATGTCTCTTTAAGTTTTCCAAAGTGAAGCACAGGTTACACAAGATGGCGTTCTGTTGGAAAAAATGTTCCTTTACATTGCAACTGGTTACTAGTGTCAAACACCATGTCTACTGAGGAATCACTTCAAGTTTTTATAGCATTAGTTAAAATGAAGTTGTTATTTTTTTCAATGCAATTGACTCAATATCTGAAAAGAAAAGCAAAATCTAATGTTTGTTTATCAAAATAAAAATGCAAATTAAAATCTAAATAAAACGTTGTACCAAGCCTGGTACCAGAGAACTCATGGTCTGACACTAGTTGGCTGCTGAGCCCTGTTTTCTCAAACCTTTATAGATTTTTTTAGAGCATGTTGGGAGGAGAAACGTTGTCTATTTTCACCTAACATTAATGGCCAAAGTGACTGAAATGGAAAAGCAGTGTGCGTAAGGTAATGTCATAAATTCTTCATCTGTCTATGACGACCGTCAAAATTATCAATAATTAGTAGCCGTAAAGAAGAAAGGAAGAAGAATCCTGCTGTGAAGTTCAAACAGGATCTAGACGTAGTCATCAAAATGTTAATTTTCTGACACATTTATCTCACACCAGCAGGACGGAACAAGGAAACTACAGCAGAGAGGGTGACGGAGCGATGTGTGTAGCGGTTTGGTACAGAGTCCATTAAACCCTGAAGAGACTGAGTGAGAGGCGAGAAGATGAAATGTGTGTGTGATTGGTCCATTAAAGAAATATATTAGACATAAATAGGAAATGAATCGTTCTGGCAACAGTTCTGCCAATTTGAAACTGAATTTACATGAAGTCAACAAATTGGGTCGAAATAAATCAGAACATTAACAGTTACCTAGGATTGTTATATTCATTATAATAAATGTGCTTGAATGTTCAGATCAGAACTGCATTAGACCTGTTATTCCTATGGGTTATGTATCTGCCAGGGCTGCCAGAGATGAGGAAGAAAGGTGTCAGACACCTCAACATTACAATGCACAATTATTATTATTATTATTTTTTTTTTACCAGATAAATAATTATGTACTGCAGTCAAGAAAAATACAGCCATCAAATGGATTTTTAGTCCAGAAAGCAGCAACAAGAAACAATAAAAAACTTTTTAAAATCTAAAAATGTACTTATGATTCAGCAGTATTTCAGTGGCCATGGAGAAAATATCTAATAATCATCACACCAAAGTTTTTTTTTACCTTCCGTCATTTTGTAGAGACCTGCATACGGAAAATTGTACGATTTCCATCCCCGACTTTCTCCTTTTTGCATGACAAAAGCCCTTTTTGCGAGGGTGGTCTTTCAGCACGGTGCCTAAAGGACATCCTTTGTGAAGGTGCTGAGCTTTTTTAATGCCTTAGACTTTCAGGATTAAAAAGGAGTGGGTGTTGGTGCAGGCTGGAAAGCGAGACAGCGGGTTCAGAAAGGTCTGTGCCTGAACAAAACATGGTGCGGTCGGACACAGGCCAGTGGGTGGTAACAGAAGGTATGAACCGAACCTGAGGACTGGAGCTAGAATATCCGTGAGAGAAAGACGGCGTCTGATGGAAAAGTGAAGTGTTGCAGACACACCTGTGGTCATTAATTGAATCTAATTACTTTTATTGGCACAGTTTTAGGTCAGTGGTGATGAAAGAAGGGAAGAAAAAAAAAGAAAAAAATCACAAAAATGACTTTGAGGATGAAAGAAGATTAGAGCGATTGAATGTGGGTTAACATTACTTTTGAATGACAGCTCCATTCCAAAGAAACAGCGATGAAATAGGTTTCTATTCTGAATGAAGTGATAAGTTTAGACAAAACAATTACTTAGATCATATATTTTTGAGAATGAAATGGTGTTAAGATTCAAGAGGTGTTTTTGTGATGTTCAAACAATTACAAATCCAAACACGGAAACATTTTTCATTCATTTTCACATCCTTGTTTTTCTTGTTTAATAAATCCAAACAAGTGTAGTTTTAATCATTGAATCCACCAGGATTTCTTTCCTATCCTCACATTAAAATCATTCAGTGAAAATAAACTCATTCTTACTAAAAAATGGCATCTTTTGACCTTGTGCAAAAGACAGATATTTTTCAAAAATGTCTCCATATTTGTTCCAACATATTTGCTTTTCGCATTGTGTACCAGGTCATAATACCAGAAGCAGATAACAAAGAATAATATTCACAATAAGACAAATTCAACAAGTCAATTCACAGAGATCTGTGGACAGTGTGAAGCAGCTACAATAGCTGGAGGCTACATTTATGTGTGACCTTTTCTGGACACAATGCTCTGACATGTTACCTCAGAGAAGTCAAGCTTTAGAGTGCATTCTGTTCTTGACTAAATAAGTAAATACACTGTTGAGAAGATTTATTTATGACCT
Source organism: Paraplagusia blochii (assembly GCA_016785265.1). Taxonomy (NCBI): domain Eukaryota; kingdom Metazoa; phylum Chordata; class Actinopteri; order Pleuronectiformes; family Cynoglossidae; genus Paraplagusia; species Paraplagusia blochii. The sequence continues at coordinate 58,569 of JAFBJS010000213.1, read as the reverse complement.
GGTAAGACATAAATATCAAAAACAGGCCATTGAGAAAAATATTATCTAAAGCAGTGGTACCCAAACACTGGGCTGGGGACCGGTACCGGTCCGTGGGTGAATTGGTGCCGGGACGCAGAGAAATAATGTTACCTTTTGGCCCCATCTGGCTATTACTTCCACTTGATCCATACCCATATCAACAAAAAAACTAAACAATAGAATGGCTAGGATCATCAATAATGGAACTATCCATATGTGAAGTTGTTCCCAGTTTTTATCCTGCAATAATAGGTGGAATTTACAGTTAAATTGTAGTAAAGAATAACAGATATTTCAAATATTTAATGGCTGAAATAGAAAAACTCATGTGATGAATCACAATAGAAGCCCAACCTGTGTTTCTTATTCACTGAAGTCAAAGATAGTTGAGAGCATTGTCTGCTGCACTGCCATTTTCATATAGATGGTGAAACAACTTTAATGACTCAGCCATGGCATTATTCTCATGCTGCAGGCTATTGATTTTTTCATCTACATCTGAAGAAAGTATTGATCCCTTTTAAATAAGGTGAAAAGTAGCTGCAGCAATAACGTTGAATTACTATATATATATATATATATATTTTTTTTTTTTTTTTCCAAAATTGTTTTTACATTACATTTTTGGCACCAATCGATGTACAATTGTGTCCTGGCAAATTGTGCTGCACGACCACCAACAGCAGCGGTTGTTGTCTTGACTGAGCGTTGATACGTGGAGATAATGGACTGCTGAGTGTCCCCTCCATCTGCTGTCAGCTGGAGTGTGACGAGATGATTTATGGGACGAGGAGAAGCAGCGGTGAATGGGAGCCAGGCTGAGAAGATACACTTTCAAAGGTCGCTGTCCAGCTCCACATTTACATAAGCAGTTAATGAGAGTCAGATGAACACAGGGGCTTCTAATTACTGCACACATCTTCATCAGGACAATGTTCTCTCCTGATTTAATCATCACCTGAACCGAGTCAATGTGTTTGAGACGCATAAGGCTAAAAATATATTCAATAGGATTTATGATTCATCAATTATACTTGGAACTTTAGTATGGATGTCAACTAAGAGGACACCTATTGCAGATTTGTTTGTCTACTTTTGAAAAGCAGTTTAATTTTCCCAAACACACCATCCCAGGACCCTAGGGTCCCAGAACTACTGTCAAATATTGTTAATTATGTTGCGCTTGGCTGAAATGTCCTAATTAGTCCAGTGGCAGGAAGGAAAAACACCTCCATGCTTCTAACATCTGTTCAGTAGCTTCTCCAGCTGCACCTGGTTAATTCTGATTGACAGATGATGAACCCACACAGTCAGCTCTAATATAGAGATGTTGAGAATGGAGATAAATCCAACAGTGCCACACAGAGAGACAGTGGACACTGATTTCCCCTCTTGGCATGATCATTGCTGCTTGCATCCTAGATGGAGATGTCTTGATGAGTTTTGGACCTTGACCTTCTGCTTTGTCATTAACTCTAACTGTGCCTCTGTGTTGGAGCCACCTGGTTCTGACCCTGTGAGTTAGATCTTAGCATCTCCTCAACCTTAAGAGACAGAGAGTGGGAGTGGGAGTAATAGCAATAGATTCTATTACTGTGCTACCTTCTTAAGGTTCATTACTCTGATTTTAATTCTATCCCTATAACACATCTTCTTCTTCTGCTCCATTTGTCTTGTCCCTTTTTCAGGGGTTGCCACGGCGATCATTTTCCATCTCCCTGTTTTCTCCGTATCTCCTACTCTGACTCCAACCTCCTCCATGTCCTCCCTCACTGCATCCATCAATCTTTGTCTCCTATCTGGTAGCTCCATACCTTCATTCTTCTACCAATATATCCACAATCCTTCCTCTGAACATGTCCAAACCATCTCAATCTGTCTTCTGTAGCTTTTTCTCCAAACCTTTCTGTCTGTGTTGTCCCTCTAATCACCTCATTTATGATCCTGTGTCCTAAAGAGTCTCCTAAAGAAATCTCAGCCTCTTTAACTCCACCACCTCTGCCTCCTGTCTTCTGCCTAATGCCAGCATCTAATCCAGACTTTTTGATTCGTGGGCCACAATTGGTCTTAAAATTGGACACGGAGGCCAAGTCCAGAGCAGAAAGATGAAGCGTTAGTTGAACTAAGATACATGTCATGGTGAGAGTCATGTATATAATCAAAGAGTTTACATTTCTAAAAGCATTTATGATGTGATCCACTTGGGAAAAGCAGGCATTGAAGGGAAAAAGCAGAAGGCTAATGATAATATAAATAAATTCTTTCATTTGGACAAGGTTGGTGGTCCTCATCAGGAAGCTCAGTGGGTCGCATCCACATTATGGCTAGTCTCACAACTGTCCTATTAACTTAAATTGGTAACAATTGTTTCCTAAAAAAAAAAGGAAATTTGCTAAAGCAACGTTTTTTCTTTAGCTGAGGAGAAAAAAAATCGGGAACATGTAGCCTTCAATCTCCACCCTGGATGGTTCCTGTATTTGCGAAAATGTCCATAATCAGGAAGGGGTTTTTCTTAGTGGTCCCCCTGCTCTCATTTTGTTCCTCTAAAGGAAACAAACACAGTTCCTGCACATTAGCCATTAGCTAGCTCTTGATCCAATTCCTGTGGTGACACAGATCCCATCTTTTACACTGTGCCTCACAGAGGCTTCCCCTTGGACAGTAACTACACATTTTTACTCCTCTTAATTTAAGCACCAGAAAACTGAATTTAATTTAGTCCCCAAATGAATGTGTCACCTGTAGTCATGGTCAATTTTGCCTGCTCAACAGAGGGAAGAAGGAATCGCCGTATTCCATTGATTGGCCCCAGAAATCTAACAACTTCCACTCAAGTCAGGAGAATGCTTCAGATTCCTTCCTGTGGAGGCCATTAACTCCGGTCAGGAGGCGGAAAGACGGGCTAACTTCACTCAGACCAGAGCTGTTAAACGGAGGCCGCCGGTGGGCTGCAGGTTTCATCGACGCTGCCATTGAACGCGTTCAAGCTGTGTGAAACACCCGTAGTGAAGCAGTAGGGGGCACGGGGAGAAAAAGCTATTTAGTCAGCTCAGTGTATAAGCAGAGCGTATTACTTCCCATTTACAAACATAGCAACTGGGGTTGTTTGAGTGAGACCATTTTATTTTACTGCCCAATATGGCTCAAGGACAAAAGCTGTTAGATGGTGTGGATGGGTAGATTGTTGACTAACTGTTTCTCTGGGAAAATGTGACAGGGTTTTAATCCACGACTCCTTGTTTTCTACGCAACACCTTTCACATTGTAATACAACCACATCTCCTGTGGATCCTGCAAATTGCAATGGGCAGATGTGTTTCCAAGCAATTGTGATATGAACTGATTTACATTTAAATGAAGAAGGTCCTAAACAAGGTTCACTTTTTGATTTACAACTACTTTGTTTGAATAAACAATCTCTCCTGGCCTGGATGCTGTGAGGAATGATGATTGAAATCAGCCTCCAGAGTTCAATCACTTGAATCCATTATATTTACTTACATACATACATATATTTATACATATAATTGATTATATATATATTTGGGACAGTGGTGGTTAAGGAACCAGACTTAGGCCAGAAGGTTCCAATCCACCAGCTCCCAGGTCACCACTGAGGTGCTCTGATCATAGCAGTGTCCTTACTCCTTGCACCCGGGGCGTTCAAAGCTGATGGGTTAAATGCAGAGGTGACGTTGCGTTGTGTGCAGCTGCGTGTCCCATAATGAGAGGAATTTTACTTTCTTTTCAGAAACGAGCTCATGATATTTTGTAAAAGAAAAATAATTGAAAAATCATTTTTTTTATAATACATTATTTAAAAAACCTGCACTGTATGTGAATTAACTACATAACTAACAGTTGAGACATATGTCATGTCAGAATGACCCATAATTGGCCAGTGCCCACAACTATAAGGCACACATAAAAGTCTTAGATTTTCTTCAAAATGTGCAGTGCACCCTGTGTGTGTGTGTGTGTGTGTGTGGTTGTAAGGCGGATGTAGTAGAGGACACGATGAGAACGTTAGAGAGGGAAGGGTGGACGTGGATTGCATATAAAACCCATGCCCTACAATCAGGTGTGCCTTATGTGTGAGTTAAATATAGTAATGGCACACGTAACTGAGACTGCCTTCTAGTACGGTGCACCTTGTGGTCATGAAAATACGGTATAAGTCAAAAAGGTAGAAGTAAATTGAATAGTTTGCTGGCATTAGTTTACCTTTGGATTAATCTACAAATTATAATATATTACATTTACTGCAATATGCAGTTTTAGCAGGTCATTCTATTTGATTTCAACCACTAAAATAATCAATATAATGTATTAGGATGACAGTGATGGCCTGTCAGTGATAAAGAAGTGGACTTTGGTCCACAAGGCTTATAGTGGGATCACCACCCACAGGAAGGCTGACAGGACAGAACAGTGTGATTTGGGTGGCGATTGTGGAGAATGCTGCCCCTGAGGCCTGGTGTGTAGATGGATTAGGTCGATTCACTTGTACCTAGATTGAACTTTCCTCATTAGAAATAATAAATAAGACATTACAACATTTATTTGTTGTATATTTCCCCAAGAGCTAATTAATTCAATAAATATATATTTGTGATCCAAACATCACAACATATATATTTATATACAAACAATCAGTTTCATTTTAGAATTATAGAATTTACAATAAGAATTATTTAAAAATATATTATTTTCATATATTGCTTGCTTCTTTATTGGACAATTTGTATATATTCAGCTGATTTTGTGATCTTTGCTCCTAAAAAATAAAGTAAGTACACTTTGCATGCTGTATATACAGTAAATTTATGTATTTGTGTCCACTGTGGACGTGTGCCGTTGTGTTTGTTGAAAGTGACTGAAACTCATAATTTTGGGCAGAGCAGAAAGGACAAGACAAGTTTATTTTTGGGTTTGCTGACAGTGAGCATTTCACTTTGTTTCAGAGTTTATTTTTAATCTGATGAATCATACATCAAAAGCACATCTAAACTGTTGGCCAGAGTTATCCATCAGCCCCAAGCTGTTCACACAGATCAGTCGTCGCTGCGTCCCGCTGTTTGAACATCACACATTTTGACACAACGGTACACGTGCCAATGGGATTTTTGGTCTCGTTATTTTCCCCAACTGCTGATCTGATCTGATCTTGTTTGAATGTCAAAAATATAGACAGGTCGCATGTAGAAAAGCTTCGATAAAACTGGCCAAATAAATAAATGCCTGATCGCCATGAAACTGACTTTGTTCCAGCAGCTCATGTTGGTTCACGGTCATGCTGCTCAAACACAGGAATTGAAAAATCTAAAAAAAAAGTCGGTTTTGTCGCAGACACCTGTGTATTTTTCCAGTTCTGTCTCTCTGTCCGTCCGTCTGTCCGTCCGTCCGTCCGTATCTATCTATTAAACTTTGGTATGTAATAATAATATGAAATGCATTTATGATGGAACCTGACAGACTAACACAGATACAACACTGTCAGGATTTCACTTTAATGCTGCACTGACATCATCATCTGTCAGAACTCATAATTTAGACACATGAAAAGCCTGTTCATTTCTCCTGTGTCTCTGTGATTCATCATTAAAACCATGTGCTAATTGCAATCAGTGTATATTCTGCTAAAAGTGTTTTTTTTCTTCATACTGCTCTCCATCCAAACCCGCGCCCTGGTTGGTTCTATCAACTGAACATTTTCACAAGATTCTGTGTTTATGTGGTTTTCTATCCTTCATCATGCAGAGGAGGTCACTGTTTATTAGGGACTGGTGCTGAATTAGCAGGTATAAAGATTGAGTTTTTTTTCTGTGAGTCAGCAGACTCAGGGTCTTTATGGATGTTTTCCTCAGACTGAGTTGTGGCTGAGGACAAACCTGGACATTGAGAAAAACTTGATTGCTTTGCGTGTCTGTTTTGTTGTTGTTTGTGGACCTGAATCAGTCATTGCACCACTCACTGATAGTTTCCTCTTTGCTCAGCTATTAGTCTGGAAGCATAAAGTCACCAACTATTTTTCCCCCCAAAGTTCAGAAACAACAAAAAAAATAGGCAGAGGAAAAATACACATGTCAGAACATTTCTGTTTTTTATTTTATGTTAAGAATATTGTGGGTTCTCTTGCCAGGTTTCAACAGCCTGCAGCTGAAGATTATGTAAAATCAATATATTTTTTATGATCATGAAGTTCACACACATCCAGGCTCTGCAGCACCGACAAACTGACTTTATAAATATTGTTATGTTTCACCGTGTGTTTCAAGGACCAACAGTTTTCCAGGGCTGGTTCTTCAGATCTCTTTGAACTGGGTTATACTCTACATATACTGTAGATTTCATTAGCTTACTTTTCAGATGCACTGATTGATCTATAATTGATCGATCAATCAGTGCATCGGAAAAGTAAGCTTCATTATGTCGATAGATTGATGGATATGTATGTATATATATATATATATA
>JAFBJS010000213.1:0-52058 GCA_016785265.1 Paraplagusia blochii | reverse complement strand
CACATATATATATATATATATATACACACACACATATATTTATATATATATATATACATATATCTATATATAGATGGATGGATAGATAGATAGATAGATAGATAGATAGATAGATAGATGTTATTTTCTGGACCATAACCTAGATGACTGAGAACCTTCATGGATATATTTTCTGCAATGAAATCATCAATCCATGATGATTTCTTCTCATCATGACTCCAATAAGCCACTGCATGTGGAGTAACCTACTACTACTACTAGATGTAGAATAGAGTAACGTCCTTAAACCATAGCAGACAACAATGTCAACCCCCACAACTCTGTGATACACAGTTGCTGTTCAACATAAGGGCAAACGATGTCGTTTATTTTGGTAATAAGGTCAGACTCATTCCAGGTCGACTGAGCAGCATCTTCATCTCCTCTACTCTGTAGTGTGGGAGCAGCTTTTGCTGTTCATTTAAGAAAAAAAGTGTTTTCTGTTTCACTGAGATGACAAATAAATGACGTGGTTACCTGCTGAGTGCAGAGACAATAACTAAAAACTCAGAATGCTCCGTGCCTCTGTGGGAACTGGAATTGTGTGAACGCTCCACCTACACATGAAACTCATGGTGTCAACTGGAGGTGGAGTCAGCTGAAAATCTATACCTATAGAGCAGGTTGTCTTTCAGCTAAAAGGTTGAGGGTTCAAACCCGGGCTGTGGCCGTTCATAGATGTGCTCAACCCAGCTCCTTCTCTCAACTGGACGAGCAGACTGTGAGAAGAACATTAGGTGGTCATCAAGACTGAAAACAAAATCTCCAAGTCTATCTCTTCCTCTCTCTGTCATCCTTTCCTTTCTTCCCTCCTACGCCCTTTCTTCTCTCTCTCTCTATCTCCTTGTCTCCCTCTCTGTCTCTCTATCACTCTCTCTCTTTCCGTGCAGCTTTGAAGTGTAAATCACGTTCCACTGATGTATGAAAGTGAAGTACCGACTTTACACCAGAGACTGTTTTACAGTTCTGAGGGCATGCCTGCTGTAACCAGATGTAAGTTATTCTTTTTCAACAAGGTCAATAATTCCTCGTACAACTTTGTGTGAAGCTACTCACCAAATGACTGGTCTATTAAAATTAATGAGGATGAATAAACATGAGGCTAACGCTTTTTAATGGCTCTACCTGAGACTTGTTTATTCCTGCATCAGCCGCAGCAGGAAACAAAACAAGAAAGCGCGCGGTGTAGACGCTCAGATGTTCCACACTTCAATACACACTTTAATCCTTGCTTGGGAATTGTGTCTTGTTTACACTGCTGGTCAGTGTTTCCCTCGTGGTTTAAGACCGAGTATGTGTTTCTGAGATTTACAGCTGATATAATCAAGAAATGGTTGTAGGTTTTAGGTTCTGTCCAAACTGGGTTTAAAGATGGGGTTTCAAACTCTGGATTAGGGGACTATTTCTGGCCAATGTTCCATCCCAAACAATCCAGCCAGTATCTAGTGGCCTAGTGTTTAAGGAACCAGGCTTGGGTCCAGAGGGTTTCAGGTTCAAATCGACCTGCTGCCAGGTTACTACTGTGCAAGGCACTGTCCTGACACACACCTCCCTGAAGCTCTCAATGGTTCAATGCAGAGGTCAGTGGTGCAGTGGTGTGGATCACAATGTCACTATGACAAGGAGTTTGCTGTAAATATTAATGTTACTTCAGTCATAATATAGTGTTTTTGGTAGCATTGACATCCAGCCTATTTGAATTACAGGATGATTTAGTCTGTGTTCACACACACACACACACACACACACACACACACGTATACTTCAATTTTCTCACTGAGTCTTCTTCTTCTTTTCCTTTCGTCTTGTCTCTGTTTTTCAGGGGTTGCCACAGAGAGTCAACAATTTCCATCTCCCTCTGTCCTCAACTCTAACTCCAACTACCTCCATATCCTCCCTCACTGCATCCATCAATCTCCTCCTTGGCCTTCCTCTCCATCTCCTACCTGTGGCACCTTCATCTGTAAGAAAATATATAACCACTGTCCCTCCTCTGAACATGTCCAAACCATCTCAACCTGGCTTCTCTAGCTGATTGCTGGAAGCTAAATTATATTCCAGACACTTGAAGTTCAAAATTTAAATTATAATATGAATGTCTGTGTCCTGGTATATCCTTATCTTCTAGTCACTAAACATAAAACAGGGAGAAAGGGCAGCTGCAAACCTAAAGAATTAACAGCTATGATTTTTTTTTTTGGCACAAACTAAATTTGCATTTAAGTTTAAGTTGAAGGAGGAAAATTATTTAGTGAAGCAATGAGCCTGGGGCCAGAGTTTGACACATTACTTAAAAAAAATAAATTACTTCTAACCCTTGAGCTATTGGAAGTACAATATTTTTTTAATTTATTGTGAGTTCCTACCAAGAGGTATGAATAAATGTTCTGGTACAAGTACCTTTACCTTCTTCCTCTACTTTACATTGATGCTATGAAACTACTGTTACACAGCAATTTTTAAAGTTAAAATTGTCGCTGATAAAACACAAGCCTGTGAGTTAGTCCTAAAAGTACCTCAGGGACGAGGTCAGTTCTCAGCTATCAGCAACAAAATGCTTCAGAGTCTATGGCACAGGTGTCAAACTCAGGCCCGGGGGCCAAATCTGGCCCGCAGTGTAATTATATTTGGCCAGTAAAGTTATATCAAATACGTACTGGCGTTGGCCCAACACTATAAAGCCCTTATGTACTGGTAGGATTTGTAGTATTTGTGATACATGGTCTTTGTTATAGCACAGACATTTTGTTACTTTGTTGAAGTAATTCAGATTTAATTTCTCATGTGTTGATAATATTAAGTGCCTGTTCCAGATTCAATGTTCCCAAGCCAGGCAGTTACTTGGGGCTACCACTAGGGGACATGGTCAAAAACTTTTTTTTGCTTTGGCACTACTATAATAATAGTATAGTTGCTAGGACCTCCAAGAGACCCTAGCACCACCCCTACATTTAATACCTGTAGAATGTATTTTTCAATGAATATTCAGTCTGGCCCGCGACATCATGCCAGTTTTTAGAAGCTGCCCACTGAGAAATTGAGTTTGACACCCCTGGTCTATGTCATTTGAGCTTGATTGGTGCTTATAACAGTTCTGAGTATATAATCCCATTACATTTGGAGCATTGGGATTACAGATCAAGTACGTACATCAAGATTTTGGTTGTGTTGTCCTGAGGTGGGATCCTGGTTTGTTTCTTTTTTTTTCTTCCTTTTCCAGGTGCTAACAGTGTTAGAAACAGTTCTCTATGGTCATGACTTTAATCATTCTGATGTTTCTTTGTTACTTATCACATGTTAATGTTCTTCTGGACTGAAATTCACTTTTACATCTCACACACAAACCAATTTTCCATAAGACACTGCCAACATATTAATAAAGTTCTACCTATCTTCCTATTTGGCAGTTGTACGCCATATGAATGAGCAACATCCAATTTTTGCAAAACATGGCACCACAGAAACAGCTTTTCTTGCTGTAATTTAACAGTCAGACAATTAAAATACCTTAAAATATTTGTCATTGGTTGAACCATCAAGACCTCATGTGAAGGCATTGATAGAGAGGACAAACTGACACTGTAACTGACAAGAGAATGTCCAGGTTATAACATTATCCAGAACAAGGTTGTCCAAACTTTTAGACACACATGCTGCAGTGGTTGTCCTTTTGTTTGAGGGAGCTGTTTGTCTCATATTTTTGCTGTGAAATGTGTCAACAGAGGTTTATAAGAATCTCTTCTTTTTTTCATTTTTTTTTCACTCTTACAATTGTGTAACTTGTTTTTATTCCACCTGTCACTGGGAGTTTTTAAAGTTGACTTGGAACAATCCAGCAGAAACCTCAGAACACTGTCTCTCTGAGTCTCTCTGTTACTCACAAAGAGCGGAGCTGCAGCTACACCTCCACTTCATGTTTGTCTTTGTTTCCTCTTTTTTTTTATTTAAAGGTTTTTGAACATTTTTCTGCTGTCCCAGGAATAGGCTCTTCACCTATTCTTCAATTTTTCACCAAGTTATTCTGTCTACGATTTTTCCTGTTTTAGTAAAAAACTTGAAACCTTTTTATTTTACTTTACCCTTAAAGCTTTTGCTAAATGCATTTAGAGATTATATATTTTCATTCATTCATTCATTCATTCATTCATCTTCTTCTGCTTGTCCGTTGGCGGGTTGCATTGCACCATATTGTGAGCCTTCCTGTGGGTGGTGAGCCTCCACAGTTATGTGGGTCGGTACAGTGCTATGATCAGAACACCTTTGTACAACCTGGCAGCTTGTGGATTCGTACCCGAAACCTAGCGGATTTAATCTTTATTCTAACATTTCCTTGGCTTCTTCACTGTGGAAACATGTCAATGAAGATTCACAGTCATCCAGGCTATAGTCAAGTCACCAACTTTGTGCTCCAATGGGTTGTGTATGGAGACGGAGCTACTGGTCGGTATGGGTTGGTTTCCTGTACAGCTTTATGTTGAGACGCCTGTCTTCACTGATGTGAACTACACAGTCCAAAAAGACGAATCTGTTGTCAACTTCAACAACTTCAGGGTGATCGACAGTGGAGGGGATCCTCACCCAGGACGGACAGGCCGGCACTAAGGAGAAAAACTAATTTAATTTATCATAAAAGGCTCTTCACTATCCAAAGCCTCCTTAAAAGTCCTTGTAGAAATAATGGAGGTGAAGTCCTGGGTCGAGAAAGCAGGCTATAGGGTCTTAGAGAAGCTGGGCCAGGTTGTGGAAGCTAAGCTCATGAATCCAGTCCACGGCCACAGCGTTCTGGGGCGAGAACAGAGACTCTGGGGATATGAGGTCCCCGGCTGAAATAATTAGTCCTTAGGTGATAGTGGAGATAAGACAGGAAATAAGGAACAAAGGAAAGAATAGAGAGAGGAGAGCAAGAGAACAAAAAAATTGTCGGTCGAACCTACAGGCTACCATGGGCAAATTTCAAAAAGGAACGTCTTCAATCTAGACTTGAAAACACCAACATCTTCTCTGGTGAACTTGATGTTTCTGTCAACTAAGTTGATGTGGTCTGTGAAACTGCAGATTTCCTGGACTTCATTGATTTTAACCAGGTGTGTGTGTGAGTCTGGGGTTCTACATCCTCCGTGTAGACCAGGCCTGGTCAGTTATTTTGACTCGCGGTCCACAGATGGTACTGATATTTGAGTCACGGGCCAAATCAGGATGAGAAAGATTGAGATTTTCCTAACTAAGATAAATAGGGTATAAATAAAGGCTAAATGCTCAAATGCTTTAAGCCTCTGTAGACTTTTTATTGGAGGAAATATTGGCTTTGCAGGGAAAGGACAATGATAATATAGATTAAAAGTGGTGGGCCAGATTAAAATGCCAAAGGTGCTGCATCTGGCCCCCGGGCCTTAGTTTGCCCATGTCTGGTTTAATGGTTTGCCACAATTGGAGACACAGAGGAGCCCATACTGCAAGTATATACAGTATTTGTTGGTAGAGGATTCAATCAACTGAAAATATATAGTGGTGAGACAGAAATCTAGAAGGGTACAGATGTGGTGTGTTGTCAAGTAGCTAATTTCACTCCTCTCACTCACAGGATGTATCTTCTAATACTCCCCACTAACAGTTAGACCTGAGGAAGCCTCTTGGATGAGAGGTAATGTGCAAACACTTACAATAAGGAAAAGCCGACATTTGTCACTTCCTTTTCAGCCTGGTTCAAAATAACACACCGTAGCCTTTGACTCTGAGTGGTTTTTACGTCAGAGGATTATTTTTAACATTTTTTTAGCAACATTTTTTAATTTAAAATAAAAAAAAAGATATTAAACACTACCTAAGTATGAAATGGACTCTGGACTCTGCCATGACTTTGACAACCATACTCACCTGTTATTTTATGCCTCTGTATTTTTAAGCCTCAAGGAAATTAAATATATTGTTCCAAAATCTCCCAGCTCCCGTTGAACATGCAGCAGCTCACCAGCAGGAAAATAGAATTGTAATTAACACAAGTGGAATCTCCTCATATCCTCCGTCCTGACTTCAACTGTTGGACAGTCGGCCCTGAAGAGGAAGTGTTCATTACTGAATGACCAGTTGAAGTAAATGATGTTGTATCATGGCCACTTACAAAAGCCATTCTAAGTAATGTGCTGTGTTCACTTCCCCGCACTTCACTTCTTTCATCAAGGGTTACAGGACTTCACTTTGCATCGTGAAGGATTTTGATGTGAGTGAGCTATGACCAGGTCTGCACTTTCACTCTGTACAGTCCTGTGGGAGAACACAGCTGATCAAGACCTGTATAAGTTACATGGCTTCAGCTGAATGGGTTTCTAGTTCCTCCGTATACGTTTCCACATCATATACACGTGCCAAGGCCTCTTATGAGTTTAATGTCTATCTATCTATCCATCTATCCATCCGTCCATCCATCCATCCATCCATCCATCCATCCATTGTTTCTATATTAAGGCTGTTCTGGAAAAATCTGGTTTGGTGTCTGTTCCAAGCAAAATGTCAAAGGTTTTCGGGTTTCGTTTTCCGTCCTTGAACTGATCAAAAGCCTTGATTTTATCCTTGTTAGAAAACTTTCACCAACCAGCTTTCAGAAAGGATATCACCTCCACTTTTTAAGTCTAATTTTTTAGTTCATTGTCATTATTTGTCAAACCATCAATAACAGATAAGATTTTTTTGAACTCTTGATGGGTTTTTAGACAGATCATGGTTTAGTGGTAGAGCACAGCACCCTTTTATATTTCATTTCTTTCTGTATTTGTCAGTGACTGAATGCACATATTTTATGTACAGCCTGGCGCCTGGATTAATTACCTGTTTTCACTGGTTTATAGATCTGTAATTAAATAAAGCGACATATACTTGCTGCTCTACACCAGTCACCAATCTTCACCTGTTTAACGTGATTTAACTGCATGATCTCCGAAAATCTCTCCTCTCCTGACAGCCTCCTTCCAACAACAGAGAGTTCAGAGTCAGGGGTCAGCTCCTTCACTCAATACGAAGGGTGGATTTGTGTCAGCCATTCCTAGCGTTTAATGGGAGGATTGTGAGGTAATCATGGGGTCAGCTGCAGAGCAGGACCCTTCTGATGATGCTGTTCCAATAGAAGGATTTACTTTCCAGGCTCCTCGGCTTCGGTGATGTCCCGTTTTTTATCAACACTATTATCTGTTATAATTTCAGATAAGGTTTTATCTCTGATGAAAAGATTTACCACAATTACATCTTTATCTTCTCTTTCATTATCAAGGACTTCCACCGCGTGGAGCGTGCGGTTGGTGTTTGATTAATGATCACTGTCTCCACAGCTGAGGAACTCCCAGCCGTAGTGTCTTTGCTTCATCACTTTGGACCTCACAGTGATGATTATAGGATAACCTCGTGCATGGTAATTAATCAGCACAGAAGAAGCTCATTCTCTTGGATGGAATGTGACAGCGGCGGGGCTCAGTGTGAGGATTAAAAGTGCGTGATACCACCCTCTGGATGTCCCTGAGGCCTGGCGCCAATTCAAGGGAAATTGATAGAGGTTGCTGTTTTTTTGTTTTTTTTTACACCAGCATTGAGTTAAGGCTTGTCACTTATACGTGAACACAGCTTTGGAGATGTCATCACACCAACAAAGTCGGGTTTTGCTCTTCAGCCAGTGTCGTTTATGGAGGAAAGGTCAAAAATATAAAGAGAAAAGAGAAGCACTCGTAGATCATGATGTTCCACCCTCCGAGTTAGAAAACAAATTCATCACCAGTTTGCCCTTTCTGGTGACTGGTGATAATTTTTCTCATTATAATTTTGATTTACTTGTAATTCATCTTTACCTTAGAAAATTCCGCAGCGAAACAGAAGAAACGGACGAAGCACTATACTGGGATTTGGACAAGGTTTTAGACGTCAACAGACTTTACGTTTAGTGTCGGTGTGGAATTTCTTGGTCGGTCAGGTTATCAGAAATACACAAAGAATAAATTCTCCTGCTTTTTTGTTGAAAAGGACAAATACCCCAGTCTCAGAGTCTCAAATATCTCCTGAAATAGTTTATTGACTTGCTGTACATTCCCAAGGGTTAGGGTGATTTATTAAAAGAACAGAATACAAACATAAAAAAAGTACTTTTTGCGGTATCAGTGTAACTAAAATACTGAAAAATGTTTCTCATATTGCCAACCTTCCCACCCCTCTTCCCCCTCCTCTTCAGCCTGGCAGCTCTGTTAGCTGAGATGAATGGGCAGCACGCTGCTGCATTGATCATCTCACAGCCAGAAATGACTGCTGCTGAACGGACAGGACCAAGTTTGGGGAAGGTGGTCTATTGTTGAATTTGGACTGTGAAGGAACATTGGCTTCACTCCGCAGATCTTTGCATTGTAAAATGGAATGTGCATCGCGGTAGACGAGGCGACCCACCTTTCTTTTATGGGATTTTCTTTATAAATTGAGTCATACATCTGGCCCGTTCAATTGACTGGATATTTTCCTGTCTTGTGTGAGATAACCATTTATTGAAGATGCATAGGAGCAAATCAAACCACAATTTGCTCTGAATTATCATATGTTCACAGTCATACCTTACCCCTTGTGCGACACTTGCTGGTTTATTGTGAAAAATAATACAACAACCGTGCAATTTTCAGTGGCGTTTACCTCAGGGCTGCTGTTCTGGACTGTGTGTATTTTTTTTTTTTTTTTTTTTCCCAGTTTTTTTTTTTGCCAANNGGAAGGTGGTCTATTGTTGAATTTGGACTGTGAAGGAACATTGGCTTCACTCCGCAGATCTTTGCATTGTAAAATGGAATGTGCATCGCGGTAGACGAGGCGACCCACCTTTCTTTTATGGGATTTTCTTTATAAATTGAGTCATACATCTGGCCCGTTCAATTTACTCGATATTTTCCTGTCTTGTGTGAGATAACCATTTATTGAAGATGCATAGGAGCAAATCAAACCACAATTTGCTCTGAATTATCATATGTTCACAGTCATACCTTACCCCTTGTGCTACACTTGCTGGTTTATTGTGAAAAATAATACAACAACCGTGCAATTTTCAGTGGCGTTTACCTCAGGGCTGCTGTTCTGGACTGTGTGTATTTTTTATTTTTTTTGCCAAGTGTCAGCTATTCCATTTGGCCGTACTCCACTAGAGGGTTGTTAAAAAAAAACACGATTGGGTCAGGGTGGTGTACATGCTGCACTGCTGACTAATATATCCATGGGCCACAGTGATTCTATTATGGTTAAACTGATGATGAATTTAAACTGTCCCATTAACTTATCACTGTGGAGTTTTTTCATTTGGACTCTAATTTGGGATTGAATTCTTGAAGACAGTTAAGGAAGGAAAAAAGGAAAGTAAACTCCATGTCATTGTGATCCTCTGTATTTAACCCATCACAACCTGGTAGCTGGTTGTTTCAAACCTGGAACCCTCTGGACCCAATTCTGGTCCCTGATATTCTGGTAATTGAACCCGGTATCCCATGTGACATCCACGTATACTGACCACTAAACTAAAGAGGAGGATTTCCGAAGAATTTCCTTCTATAAATCCAGACATGCTTTCTCCAAACAGAAGACCTATCAGTAACTGAGCACCAAGTTTTTGTGAAAATGTTGAGATTTGCCAAAAAAAATAAATTAACTGACAAGCAGAGAATTTCATACTCATATCTGCAGTGAGAATTGAGCTGCAAGATTGAGTATTGTTTAAGAGCAGAAAGAGAATCATGTGCAAGAAATGACAGGTCCACCTCCCTCTAAGAAAGGGAGGAAAAACAACCCACACAACAATACAAACAATCACAACTGTTCTTTACCGACCCCACACATATTTGGAGAGTTACCATCCACTTCAGACAATAGATGTGTTCTTTATCTTATGTCCTGGTGCTGGTTCATGAGTACATACAGTATGAGCTGCGAAAAAATAACCACAAATGAGACGTAAACTATTAAAACAGCCCACACAATGCTGCATAGTTGGGTGGAAAATGACCAATTTGCTTCAGCAGGTTAAACTGCTTCTCCTCAGGACCAGGTTGTCTGCTGGATGCTCCCTCAGAGCAGGTCTGCTGTAATTAGACTGCCTGGTATCTTTGTCCTGCACGGGTCTAATTACAGGAGCAGGAGAGAAGTCTCCCTCGTCTGCATCCCATGTCTGGCCTGGAGCCAGACCTACAACATGACCCGCCACACCTCACTTTCTCACCCCTTCTTCTTGACTGCGTATCGTGATTTGATCCTTTGGTTCTGCAGGAGTCTTGTTTCTTCAAACTGGTCTCCCAGCTCCGATTCCTACACTCGGGTAATAAGGCTGGTTACAGATGCTCGTTGAGTTGGCTCATAATTCATGTCGTGGGTTTTATACATTTCCTTTGTCATCCTCATGATAATTTAACCATAATATTCAGTGACTCCAAATCAGTGAAATTATTATACAACTTTTTGTCTCCAGCATTCCTAATAATACAGGTTTTGTGCCTGGTATTGTATTTACACTTGTTTTTGTTCTCTTTTTGACACTAGAGACAAAGCTTTACAAATATGCACTTGACTAGAAATATCAGCGATACAATTACATACTGTAGCTACGTTACGTAACAGCTACTATAGTGTAGCTTTGTATCTTCATAATAACAATTAAAGCACATGGAATATTCACTTATCCAATTCCTGGTGGTAGGAGCCACCGTTTGCCCCCCAAATCACACTGCTCCATACTATGAGCCTTCTCATATTGGGTGAGGTCACTGGAAGTTCTCTGGGTCAGGATGGAGCTATGGTCAACTTGAAGGGTCGTAGATTAGAACCTGAAGCCTTGCAGACCCAAGGCTGCTCCCTTGACTGCTAGCCCACCACTGTCGTTGATTTTAATATTCATTAGGGATGTCCAGTTATATCGATCCATGGATAGTATCGGCATGATAGCAGCAAAATTATTAATATCAAAAGGAATCGTTTTTTCTACCGATATACAAAATCCATATCTGCAAAGCCGTGGTCCCGCCAAATACCCTGGACTCCCTCATTGGGTCCTCCAATCCTGCCTGGTGTGTGATTAATGCTGTCATTAAACTGAGTCTGAAGGCACAACAGAAATGGTCGATTGTTTGTTCAGTAATGCTGCTGTGAATGTCCCTGGTCTGGAGTTTTTCGCAGATAACAAATCTATATTTACTAATGACTGAAAAGGAACTTGTCATATGAGGGTGTGGGGCAAGATTTTATCACTTTGTCACGAGATGCCTATAACGTCCTATCAGCCAATCTCTCCAGTTCAAGGCGTTGGTTTTACTTAACGTGTGGAGTTCCTCAAGCCGGGCTATGTCAGGACTAATCACAATTTCGCTGACATTTTCCAGCTAAGCACTGCTCGGTGCTGTCTATTATGTCGACAAGAAGAGGAATCGCTAACATTGTGGCGATGCTGAAATGTTTATTTGCTCTTTTAAAAGGACAGTGGACTTTTTTTTCAACTGCATCTGTTTCTATCTGTGTGTCTTTTTTATTTGCTTATTGTTGTCAAGGTTGAATGAACCCAGTTAATAATGTTAATGATTGTTTTTGGAAAATGATTCATTCCAACATGACATTATTAAGTTACTTCAAACACTGCATGAAAAGACATAGGACTGTTTCAGACAAAAGGTTAAAAACAAACATGGCACTTTTCTCAAATGTTGAAGTAGTTTTTTTTTATTTTGTACACCGACTGATATTTTGAAGAATCCCTTTGATTGGGCATCACGATGATTCAGGGGGTAATCACCTCTACGTATCAGTATTGGTTAATATCGTATTGGAATTTAAAATTAAGTGTTTGGACAATTTTGGCAATAAAGGATATTTGCAAATATTAATATTGGACATCCCTAATTCTTCTGTATATATAGTTTCCAATGGAAACTATATATTATATTATATAGTTTCCATTGGATGGAGGATTGAAGGGGTGGGTCAACCTGGTTGGGGGGCTCTGTTTGCCCTTACAGCCAACAGTGTCGGTCCGCCTCTGGGACAGCGTATCGTTGCTCGTCCATCCGCTGCTATGGTTTCCACTAACTCACATTTTCGTTTGAAACTCCGACTGTCCTTTCACCAACACTATTTCCGGTCAATAATCCGCGTCTGTCGTGACGCTCGTTGACCAACACCTTGACCCAAAGTGGTTTGGACACTTTTGTGTCTTCATTCCCCGCGTTTGTGTCGTGCGCTCGGCTCCACTCACACGGTGAGGAGCAGCAGCGCAGCAGGAGGCTGTCAGTCCTCCCCGTCCCTCCCATTGGCTGCAGCAGGATGCTCCGCGTCTGCAGCTCATTCCTTGAAGCGCCAATGCAGCCGGGGGAGCAGACGCAGGTTCACGAAGGAGCCGAGGAGGAACCGAGGAGATCTTCACCTGTGGATATTTGATCCACTGACTGCGCGTCTGCTGAAACCCACACCGGCGCTGCTCCCCGGAATAAAAACCACAGCTTCTCAGTCGCCGGGATTAACTTCCACATTCCTCCTCTTCTCTTCCTCCTCGCGGGCGGCTCTCGCCCTCTGCTCGGGTGTTCGGGGAAAGCACAGGGTGGCCGGCTGTGTGAGTGCAGGGATGTCGGCATGGCTTGCACCAGGAGAACCAAAACTTTGGTGTCGACATGCGTGATCCTGAGCGGCATGACCAACATCGTTTGCCTCCTCTACGTGGGATGGGTTACAAACTACATCGCCAACATGTACATCAACGTGCCCATGCCTTTACCGGAGCGAAAGTTAGAGGCGGAGAAGAGAGGAGACACGCTCCGGATCATGGAGAGACTCGACCGGCTGGAGAATGTGGTCAACCAACACATACAAGGTAGGAACCCGGCCACAGCCGTCGAATGTTCCCCTGTATGTTCGTTCGTTCGGTCTCCGCCGCAGCTTTATTTCCCTGCGAAAGTTTCTGCAGAGTTTTAACGGCGACTGTAAATGGACCAGGTGTGTTGACCAGGTGTGTTTGGATGAATAGAACCTGGTTCTAAAGGTCAGCTCATCTGAAAGATGGTGGAGGTGGAAAAAAACTACACTTGATTTACACTGAGAGGGGGAGGGAGCTAACCCTAACACAACAAGTCTTATTTTGAAATCTAAAGAAGTCACTACGTCTTCACAAATCGAAATAGTTTCCTTGGGAACTGATATTTTTAATGCTTCCAGGGTTGGAGAATTCCTTTATGTTGGTAAAACAAACGTTTATTCTTACAAAACAGAAGACAGTCAGCTAAGGTGAAGGGAAAGGTTTACAGGACAGTTGTGAGACCTGACATGATGGATGGATTAGAGACACTAGGAATAGGTAGAAGACAGAGCTGGAGGTGGAGGAGTTAAAGATGCTGAGATTTAGGAGAGACAAGGATGGACAGGATCAGGAATGAAGTCATTAGAGGTACAACACAGACAGGACGGTTTGGAGAAAAAGCTAGAGAAGACAGATTGAGGAGGGACAGTGTTTATATTGGAAGAAGAATAATCCTAGAGACGGAGCTTCCAGGTAGGAGACAAAAAGGAGATTGATGTGGGGGGACATAGAGGTAGTAGTAGTCAGAGTAGAAGATACAGAGGACAGGGGGAGATGGAAATGTTGATTTGATGTGGCAACCCCTGAAAAGGGACAAGCTGAAAGGAAAGGGACTTTTTTTTTTTTTATAAAAAAACAGAGCAACATAATTATTAAAATCAATCCTTGGTGAAAACATCAGGTACAATATCATGGTGTTGGTACTTTTCTTCTGCCACATTCTATCTCTTTATCCAGACATTCCATCATTGCCACCTGGAGTATGATGGATTGTCTCGTTGTAAGGCAGGAGCTCTAACCACTCCCGCACAGTGTGGCTCCATTTGATCAGATGAAACAGAAATTCACTGAAAAGCTGCCTAAGCACGTTAAAATTAGAAAAGAAAACATGGAAGGATAGGAAGGATACAAATGCGTATAATACTGCAACTAAGAATGAACGGGAATAACGGGAAAAGACCAATATTTGTAGATTTGGAAATCTGGAAACCTTCTCCAGACCAGTGGTTTCTCTTTATTCTTGTAGGAACCCAAATATGACCTTATCTGGAATATTAAGTCATGAATTAAAGTATATTAGCTGCCTTTGACAGGAGTTCAAGAATAAAAAAAATATACAGAGCTGTGTCAATCACCTGGTTTGTCTTCACATGCATATTGATATAAGCTAATGAACCAATCATACACTCCCCCACAGGAATCAATACAATTCTTCTTTTGTACTAATCATATTGATGCTAAAATTAATAATCATGCAATTTTTAGTCATTAAAATCCACAAAATCTGACTTTTTTGCGTCCTTTCCAAACAGTCGGTCAGAAATGTCACTGATGCAGAGAGTCCTTCTCTAGAGTCTCCTTACGCTTCACTCTGATGACGTTGTTTTAATGAGTTATAATCTTGAAAATAGTACTTAATAAAAATGCACTTCCGTGAGTCTTATTTTAAGAAGGTCCCGAGTTAATGTCTGTTTGAAGACTCCAATAATGTAGACAGTCACCATCCAGTCCAAGGCCAGAACCCCTTCAGGGACCGGGACTCTGTCAAAATTGCACTATATAAAATATTAAAATGAAATTTCCTTCCTCTAAATGTCAAATTTGCCATCACCCCTGGATTTAATTCATCACATTTTTAGTATCAGTAGATGAAAATACATTAGTTTGTCCATTAAAAAGTATTAAAGGAGCAATTATTGCGTGATTACCCAACAGTACAATCAAAGGTGGTTATCTTTATGCCTTGAAATTTGGACTCTGTCATGACTAAGACTTATTGTGTGCCTATATGAGGCAGAAGGGAACAAAAAAACCCTTGTAAAATATATAAATGATGTTTTTCTGTAGAAAATACATTCATCCGATCTTGTTTTGTAATTCACCTGAAAAGGCAGCCTGAAGGAGAGTGTTCATCCACGCTGAGAGCTGTAATCCAAGGAAGTGATATAGATGCTGCTGCTGCAGCCGCAGCTCATGTTTCACACTCCCCTTTAAATAGTACACACAAACACACACACGCAAACATGAATGTGTGTACTTGAACGGTGTGCGTTAAACTGTTTACATGGAGAAGTCTTAGCACCTCATCTGGCTTGAGTAATTGACGGAATCCATAGGATCTTTTTCTCTCATTCCTTCAATCCTTTCCTTCTACACCTTCCTTACAGCTGGACACACACAGATTATCGGTCTGCGTGTCTTTAATAGAGCTGTCCCTGACATCACGGGGTCCTTCGTTTAGGGCCGGTTCCATTTTCACATAGAACACGGCCCGAGCAGAATCTGAAGCACGGGCAGAAAAGCACGTCTTTGAGAGAAAAGAGTGTGTGTTCACCTGGGGTTAACATTCCTCCTGGAGGCAGGTTGGGTTTCACCTTGGCACTCGAATGTCTCTGAGGGGCGGAGCCTTGTTCAGATGCCTGGTTCAGTCCCAGGTGATACCAAACCTTGGTATCTTTCAGCTGAGTTAGTGGAAAAGATTAATTCAGGACAATGCATGTGGAATAAAAAGCAAAAAATAAAAAAGTGAGCACCAAACTCTGAAACAAGTTGCAGCACTTGAGGAATCAGGTGCCCACACTCGACTACACGAGGTGTAGCTATTATTTAAACAAGTGCAGTGTTAAATTAAACGTGACACAGATTGTAAGCACTAATGTGAGTGAGACATTTTTGTTTATTCTCCTGAAACTGCAGGAGATTAGAGGTAAAGAGCGGAGAAATGAGTGTTCCCATAGGAACATTGGAAGAAAAATAAAGAATTGTTACACAATTGAATAATTATAGTTTAAGTTCATTTTTTAGATATGATAGACAGTGGCCCTGATTGGGTCAAGTTACTCCATGCACACTTTTGCAGATCTGCTGATCACATTACATTAACCTCCGCTTTTTACTCATTAATCAACCAAGATTTTTACCACATTTGTTGTAGCCTTAGAGTTGACCTTAGAGTTTTATGTTTGTTCCGTCGTGTCTGCATTTTAATTACTGCACCCAAGTGTTGTAATAAGCTTTTATACATTTTTTAAGAGCCCCAGGTATTTGAAAAGAACCAGAACTTTTTAGCTACGCAGTGGTGAGCACTTTAGTCTGTTATTCGGAAAATATTGCATGACTTTATCAAGAATAAAATGGTGGACACTTGACACCTGCATCTCTTTGAACAGAATCTCAGGGCTGCAGGAGGTAAAGAGAAGTTGTTGCTTTTGACAAATTTTATACTGAACTACAAATAATGAGCAAGAAGTTAACATTCAGCAACTTTTATCCAGCGGTACACACGGAGGAATTAAAACGTTTTCACACACCCTTTAAACAATCTAAAATGTAGATATAGCTTTTTGCATGTTTCAAAAGATGTGGCTTCATTAAAAGACACAAAAAAAATCCAAATTATATTGTTTGCATTTATTGTTTACAAGAAAAACTAAGACAGCGGTGGCAAGGCCTCAGGTTCTAATCCATCAGCTGCCATGTTGCCACTGAGGTGCATTGAGCATAGCACCTTCCTGAAGACTCACAGTATGGAGCAGTGTGATTTGGGTGGCAGTCGTGGAGACTGCTGCCCCTGGGAACTGGTTACGGATAAGTGGCTGAAGATGAGGGAATGAAGAACTAACTGACAAAACTAAATCTCAAAATATCAGTTTTCAAAATTGTCAGTACCAACATGTTAACAGATAACTTAAAGATTTGTTAAAAAATGAACAAAAAAAAAGGAATAAACCATCACATCATCAAAATTATATATAATATTATATATAATTATATATAATAATTAAATATAATTATATATATTATGTAGTTGTTGTTCCATTAGTTTGCAGTAGACCTAATGCCGTGTCCCCAAAGCAACTTTAAAAAAAAGGACATGCATTTAATAAATAACTAGAAACTTATCAAACAAAAAAACATTAGCGCGTTTGCCAACGGGGTCCTTTTTTTTTTAGCATTTTCGATATGTTGACTGGCTGCTTTGGCTGTTGCTGCTTGTTTCACTTTAGGGACCTGTCTTCAAACCCAGGACAGAAAATTGCGAGGACATGACAGAGCTCACATTAATACCAGCAGTGAGTCCCTGTGCTTATCATTCCTAGAGTTTTGGAGCGCAGCGCTGTCGTTCAGGCTAATGCTAGAAGACACGTTGGATGCTGCATCCATGCACATTTGCCAAAATAACAACTGTTCCAATGGAAAGACCTGTCAGTTCACATATAAATCACGGCGTCTGGATCGCCCTGATAATTGCTCAGAAATAAATGTGCTACACATAAACCCCCCCGCCCAGACTGAGTCATCTGTGAGAGTCATCTGTGACGTACCATTCGGCCTGATCAAGGAACCGTTGGTGAATATTCAACATGGAAAATTAATAAAGTCATGTTTTAGAAATTTTTCTTTCCTCCCCCCTTTTTTTTTTAACCACAGTGCCACAAATCGTTGAAGTCGCACATGAATCATTGAAAAGTAGAAACATACCCACACACCTTCATGTGGTAATTTTTTTTTTGTAACAATCTCATTTATTTATAACATTTCAGCAACACTACACATTACTCCACTGTATGTTGGCATTTTTTCCTCCTCTCCTTGGAAAGCTCTTGATGTTTTTTTTCTGCACAGCAAAAAAGTTGCACCAACAGCACAGACGGAGGAGACAGACTGACCAACACCCAGTCCTGTAGAAAAGTACCCAGTTTATGACACATGGACACTTTCTGAGCATGGAAAATCTGACCTGACCAGAAAAGTTTACTCTGCAGATTAAACTGCAGACTCAACCCACCATTGACCTTTTTTATTTTCTACTTCAACATCAGCTGAGTTTCTGAACCCAGACATAAAAGATAATATTGAGAAATCATAATGTTGCAAAATGGACTTTTTTGGTGGTGTCCTTTGGGTGGGAGACATGTCTTTGTATGTGTAAAGTTAGTTTTACCGAGTCTTAATGTTAGACAAAGGTGCTTTGGTAAAAACTTTTGGTTTGTTGAAGTTTTGCAAACACAGCTGTGAACTTTGGGTGAATATTTTTTCTATATACACAAACCAATGTTCATCCTTAGTCTTCTTGGCTTTATTCAATCTTCTATTTTACCTCCTTTTACACTTAACCTCAGCCTGACAGTTTGGAAACTTTGGGAAAAAAAGGTGATTCAGGAAAAGTTTTTTGTGTCGTGAGACAAGACTATTTTTGGTGTTAATTCACCTTTGCAAAAATGTATCTGAATTTACAACGTGCTTGTAAACAGGTGTAGAATTGTACATGATGTGGTAATTGTACTTTAGCATCCTCACACAACTTCATGGGCAGAAGTCCAACTGTGTATCTAGTAATTTTTTGGAGTCCTGGTAAGACAGGTGTAATTTACTAAATTGACATCATACTCCGAAGTAGCCTGGAATTCCATTCATGACTGTAATGGTCATCAAGAAAAGCTCTTGCACACTATCTTCTCTCTTCCTTTTGGCTTGTCCCTTATTTAGGGAATCGACATTTCCCATCTCCCCCTGTCCTCTGTATCTTCTACTCTGACTCCAACTACCTCCATGTCCTCCATCACTGCATCCATCAATCTCCTCTTTGTCTCTTACCTGGTAGCTGTGTCGCTAGGATCATTCTTCTACCAATATAACCACAGTCCCTCTACTGGACATGTCCAAACCATCTCAATCTTGCTTCTTTAGCTTTTTCTCCAAACCTACAGTAAATGTCCCAAAATAAACCTATTTCTGAGCACTTTATTGAATAAAAAAATAAATAAATTATGGCACATCAAAGCAGATCTTCAGTTATCTCGGCGATTTTGAAGAATATGGGTTGGGAATTCCTTTTTCCTTTTCTGGCATATTTTGGTTCAACTCACAGCACCACTGTCTGCAGCATATCTAGTTTTGTAACACGAAATTTCCAAAATATGACTCTTTGAACTCGTAAATCCTCATGCATACACACTGTACCACAGCGGGCCACACCTACAGTACCTGCCAAAGGGTGGTCATAAATGCTTTAGGATTTGGAAAAAAAGGGAAAAAAAGGCAGCATTCAGGAATGGTTTAGTCAAGTCTGTCTTTTAATGGATGAGGTCATGTTTAAGAGCAGTGCCTGCAGGGCTGCTTGGATGCTAATGTGAGGAAGTTGAATGCATTTATGACTCATGAACTGATTGTTCACACGTATGTATCCTTTCATAGAAATCTTGATTAATCTATTTACGTTTATATCATTGCTACAAAGCAAAATATCTGTCCATATATAAAGTTAAAATCAGGGCTCTGAACCAGTTCAACGAGCGAACGTGAAAACCAGAAACATCAAATCTGAATGTTTCAAATGCATGAAATGCAAGAAATGCATGTTTCAAAATAATGGTAACCAGTTCATACCTGTTTAAATTTTCATCTTTATATATATATATATATATATATATATGTATGTATACATTTTCATTTTATTTTTGTTAACATACCAGGTATTAAATAATTTGTCTCCTAAACATGTCTTTGTGAGTCAGGGCTTTAACCCAGAATTTTATGCAGATCAGTTCAGAACAGAAACAGTATTTGAACGTTTCTGGTTTTGGGTTCCACCATGACAGTGATGCTCCAGGAACAAGAGACAAATGAATGATTGTGGCTTACGCAGGAAAGAACAAATTACAAAATGTATTTACCAGGTATCATTATTTAGTTATTTAGTTAGATTGTTCTATTCCAGAACAAAGTAAATATGTTTCTGGCTTCATTTCTGTTCCAAGCAAATTGCGTGTTTCCATTTTTCGTTCTATGAACCGGTTTGAAGCCCTGGTTAAAACAATTTCCGTGCCACTCTTCTTCTGACACCTCGTCGGCTCTCCTGCCCTGCTCAAAGGAATTTTACAAAGACGATTTATGTGTCGTTCATTTTGCAGTAATGTTTAATGTGTTGAAATGGCTGAATCAGATCCTTAATAAAGGTAAGGGATGTAGTAAGAAATGACCGAGGCGAGCATCTTCATCACTTTATGTATCTAATGCATAAAGTGTGACGCAAAGAATTGGGTCATTTTTTCCAAAACAAAAATAGTTTAGTTTGGTTTGAAACTACAGAAACATCTCTTGACTTTTAAAACCAGCAGAGAGGCTCTGGACTAATCCAGAATATTCCCATGAAGTTGTAGTTCAGGAGAGCAGAGCTCCATCCATTGTCTTCTTTATGGCCCATTAATGCACCATAGAGCTGTTATCACAATGTTTGGGTTTGTGACATTGTTACATCTTCTAATCTGGAAATATATTACTCACCCTACACTAACACCACACTCACACACTGTACACATTGCACTTAGCCTAAGTGCTTTGCAGGAAAGTGGGAGCTCTCTCGCCATAGAAGAGGAGAGGGAGGAAGAGAAAGTGAAACATTTACTGTAGCTGAGTCACTGCGGACAGCTCCAGGAGAGAGACAGAGAGAGAGACAGAGAGAGAGAGATGTCTCTGGTGTCATCTTCACACTCCTGATTGAGTCAGAAATATACTTACTTTGTAACTCAAAAGTCTCTCCTCGGCTGAGAGCGACTACACGGCATCAGAACATAAAGAGAGTGTAGCCTTTTCTTGCACTAAGTACCGTCAGCTGAAAAGAATTTAATGGGTAGGTAGGTGGACAGAGCAGGTTCTCACACGCCCACCATCATTGAGGCTTTGCTTTCTGCTTTAATGCATTAAAGGAAAGCACGTTAGAAGTTACTGGATGGAAGACAATTCAGCTGGAAACCAGCTGGTGGAATAATTATAATGTGATTTTTCTCTTTGTGTTACCATTTCTCGGAAATAACAGAACGTTTTTTTTTCTTCTATCTATAAGAGTCAGGAGTAATAAAGTACGCTTTTAAGAAATTGTTGTACTACTAGTTTTATTGTTTTGACCTGCTGCACCATTAATTCTAGGCAGAAAAAAAAAAAAGAAACGCACTCTTTGTGTTTGTTTACAGTTTTTACTGGTCTCCTAAGATGAACATTAGCTGCGCGTCCACTGATTTAAAGGCCAGCGAGAACCAGTCATTAACACGCTGCTCAGTTTGCTGCAAATGGCGGTGAGAGAGCGCGAGATTGCTTTGAGCTGATGCAATCATCAAGTCAATCACGTTAATCAGTTTTTCCGCCGGTCCTCAGAGCACAGTCATATCTGGCTTTTTTTTTTTTTTTATTGGGATGTGACAACGTACACGTTAGAGGAATAAATAAACAATGGGCAGAAGTTAGTGGAGGAAGCACCCGCTTGGATGCTGCTCAGTGGTTGAGCGCAGGCTTGTGCATGCAGGTTGTGGTATGCAGCTAAAATACTGGCTGTTACTAAAATCTTCAGTGAGGATTAGCTGACAAAAACTCTTTGTAAAAGCTTTAAAGAGGATCAAACGCTTATTGAATACACACTGTTGGTTTCAGGCCTGTCCCAGTGAAACTAACAGTTATCATTATATTTACAGTCATAATATATCTTGTATAAGACACACACTTTCAATCACAGCTCTGTTTTCACTGTAACCCTTCCCTCTCTCTGACTATTTGCCTGTTTTACCTTGTCCCTCACTTGGTGTGCATCAGCTCCACCTGTAGGCTCCAGGGGGATACAGATATTTTGCTCATCACTCCTCATATCTTCAACATGTACTCTGCAGAGTGTGACGAAACCTCAGCCTAGAAGTTTCTGTGCTGGTCGGGTTTGTCATGCTTTTGCTGGTGCAAATTTCTGAGTGTGTATTTTCTGTGGGCTGAGGACATGGGCCGAAGTCTTTGCAGGTACATCAGCAAAAAGGTCAGGAATAAAATGGAGAAGTGGTCCATGGTATACCATATTCCTGGTCCTGTAACTGAATGGCTTATTCCCTGATTTTGTACAGGCCACACAAATTAGTATATTTAGTGCAAGTGTCAAACTCAAGGCCCACTGCACAGGGCTTTGAAGGAACGAAACCTAGAAACTTTTTGCACTTTACTTGGAACAGAAATGAAACCAGATTTTTTTTTTTTTTTTCGTTCTGGACTAGAAATGCTTATCTAAAAATAATCCCAACTGGTACTTTCCAGTTGTATTTCTTTCTTTAAAAATCATGTGTAGCTCACCCTTAAGTTGTTCATCTCCTAAAAGGCTTCAGGATGATATTCTTTCTTCCAAACGGTTAAAAAACCAGACATGTGGGAATACTGCTTTTGTTCCAAACCAATTGGCGAAAAATTGTGGTTCAAAGCCCTGCCTACCATAGACTTTTTTGGGATACGAATAACCTTGATTTTAGGCTACACAAGATATTTTTACCATAATTTTTAAATATGCATTTCTGTTCTGAAACTAAATTTTATGTGTCGTGTTTTGGTTATCGATCTGATCAAACTGGTCCAATGCCTTGCCACTGACCTAATGTAATTACAGTGCAATGCAACTTTACCAATAATAATATAATGGCAGAAACATGTATTAATACATAAGTAGTTACATTTGTCAAGTCTTTTAAGTTACAACTGTCCACTCGGTGAAAAAGCTTTAAATACCTGATCCAGCATAACTACTGTGTTTTAAGTGTACATTGAATAGTTAGCCGCGGCTCTAGTAGCATTGTTAGCACTGTCAGGTGTGTAGGTTAACGTTCCATTGACACCACTTAAGCAGCGGGTTCATCAGCAGCTGCCTTGGTCTCAAGATTCCTAATGTTCTGTTAGCACCAGCTGGTTGCCATCACAGCTCCATCAGTTGTGGTAAATCGTGCATATAATACAATTACAAAGAACATCTGACCCTGTAATTAAACCAGTCAGGTATTACATCACTCTCTCTCTTTTACCCAATCATGTTATATTCTCCATGGAATTGTTTTTTTTTCAGATTCTAAATAATGTTAAAGTTGTACATTGGGTTAAATGTCTTCTGTAGAGATTTGTACAAATCTGTTGCGAATGTCTGTTTCAATTTGTTGTTGTTTTTCCTGGAGAAATCATTTGGCAGCACCAAGATCCTGTTATCTCAGCATGTAGGGGATTGGTGCAGCGTTGCCTCTGTGCTCTGCCATAGTGGGGCGGTCCATGCACCCTTTGTTTTTCTTTTAATTGAGGCAGCAGAGGCATCATGGGTATTTACTTGTGTGGTTTTATTTATAGCGTAGGATTATGGCAGTTTGGTACCATCCCCATTGGAAAAAAAAATAGGTTTTTCTCCCATGTTAGGCAGAACAGAGGTCCCATACCTCCGTCGGAAAACTGTGTCTGGCACCTAGGTCAGGCAGACGCCTCTGGGCTGAATGTGAACTTGCTAATTAAAGGCAAATAAGGAGCTGGTGTGTTGGCAGGTGATGAAGGCAGAAACAGCTGAGGAGCTGCTGGTGGGTGGAGAGACGGGAACATGTTAGAAGTGTCAAGTGAAAGATAGGAACTGTAAGAACAATGCTGGCATAATGCAAATACAGATCTCTGGCTGACAGTAAGCAGAAGTGTCTTTCTGCACCATGTTCAATACTGGAATATAACTCTAACTGCTGATCCCAAAATCTTACCTGCCATAAAAGTTTCCAACATGCATAGGTTTTAATGCAGAGATGCTGTTATTAAGTTAATAGTTATAATTGTCTCAAGTTAACAAGTTATTAGCTCATATTCTGAAACCAACTAAAAATTTCACCTAGACTCGTTGATGACCTTTTACTTTTCATCCAAAAGGGTGTATCAGTTCTGGGGTTTCCTGTTGGGGAGTTTCAGGTATTCAATACCTTAATGTGGGTGTGGAGAAAGGAAAGTGGACATAGCTTAGACCAGAGGTTACCAACCTGGTGCCCGGGGGCAACTGGTAGCTCCCCTGGTTTACGTAAGGGTCAAATTGTACTGTTCATGTGCTCTTTGAGCTGACATGATATTGTAATTGGTGCAATCATGGTGGTCAGTAGAGTGGTCACTGCTGTCTGTTCCAGAACTTTTTTTTATTACATTGTTGTTGGTAATTTTGCATTAAACAAGTAGCTCTTCATATAACTGAGTGTCCTTGGAGTGACTCTGGGTTTAAAAAAATGTTGGTGACCCCTGGTGTCCTTGTGAGTTGTTCACTGTGGTAACCTGAATGGATGCGTGAACTATGATTGTAGGTGGTTGATAGGTGGTCTTCAACTTACCTGAGGTTTTAAATTTGGTCTAAAATGATGATGTGTCCGTGATGACTGTAAATCTCCGCAAATTTCCTTTTTTTGTGCAACCTGTGCTAGTGTTCAATGGTTGTTACCAAAAGGACAGATACTTCAGAAAGTGTCTGTTGTGTAATATATATAATTTGTAATACTATTATATACTTAAAAAATGAAAAACAATTGATAACAAACAAATCCCTGTACTGCACACCAATGACAAATCAACAATATAGGTACAACTTTAATTCAAATAAAACTGAATGAACTGAACAATATTTGCTGAATATAGGGAGCCAAACTACAACAACAAAAAACAAAAAAACAATGACAACAGAGAAATTTTGAACTGTTATTTTTAGACATAAACCCATTCAAGGCAAACTTCGGCCCGGGGGCCTGATGTGGCCCATTTAGCTTTGTAATCTGGCCAGCAAAACTCGTCTAAATTATATAATTGGTTTGTGTTATGATTACACTTCTACCTTTTTTACTGCAATGCTCATGTTTTTTTTTTCCTGAAGGTGGTGTTGAAAAAGCTAAACACATTTTAGCAGTTTAGACCAGACCTGAACTAACCTATAAAGCATGCTTTGTTGCTAAAGCCATTTTTACTGCCACCCTGTTGTCTCAGTGTTGCAGTGGTGATTATAAAGTGGTGCAGAGGTATAGATTTCCCACTGATAATCTAATAAAAAGTAAATAACTTTCACTCATACTGTTCTCAAAACCTTTTGAGATAAGTCGATCCCTTACCCAAAAGCAACGGTGCGTTTATCTCCTCAGAAAAATTAAAAAAAAACAAACCAAGGATTCTTCTACGTCCAACATTAATGTAAATGCTATTTTGTACAAACGTCACAGTGTGGATTTATCACAAAACTGACTCGTTGCCCTGGCTGTTTACTCTCCTGCAGATATGAGTGAGCGAGAGCCTGGGGTTATGAGACGTAATATAAAATGAGAGGGGGTATTCTGGGTGGTAATTGTAATAAATGGAACAGTTATTGAAATAAGGGCGTATAAATGCACTGGAGAACATTTGGTAATAAACACAATTAATTATTCTGCCTCCAGAGAGCAAAAGCGTCATGAGTGGAATAAATTAGACAAACTCCTACGACAGTGTTGATTCAAAGGTCATCCCCTGATAATTTGACTCCAATAGAGAGAAATGACTTTGCAAACAGTGGGTATCACTGCTGTTTGTTCCCAAGAAAAAGCAGGAAAGTAAGAGAAGAGTGCGTGAAAATACATTTGAGTACAGCTCACGCAGTACTTACAGCACTGCGAGTGTAGATGCAGTATAATCCAGTATGGGTAAGAGTGTGTGAAAGAATAACAATAACAGAAGCGTCCCAAAAAAGTGCTTATCTGTTGCACAGCTATCAGATTTTGACAGACTGTGGACCAATTTAGCTTTTATTTCAGGTAATAATATGCAGTATCCCCCAGTAGGGACTTACTGTAGGGGGTGGAATATTCTATCACAGTGAGGGGGTCTTCTCCCTAAATGATTCCCCCGTATAAACCTGTACTTACTTTAATAACATAAAAGAATGGGATTTCACCTTTGTGCTCCATGATTTTTTTAAATTATTATAAAAAAAATCCATCCAAGCAGAGTTTGTGTTTCACAATTGTCCCCAACAAAAATGGAAAAAAAAAAAAATCCCCAATCTGTCAAGGAAGATGGTTTACATAGTGTTTTGCCATATTTTTTTTTTTTTTGAGCTTTTAGCCTGCTACTCACAAACATTTTTGACTTAGTTTTCTCAGTTTAAGATAGTCTTAAAATTCAAGGTTACTTTTCATGTTCTTCATTGGAGTTCATTGTAAAACTTTTGTTTTCCTGCAGGTTTTTTAATATGAAATACGTAATTGTATGAACTATGTTAAGTGGCCTAATAGTTAAGAAAGTGGACTTGGCTATCAAGAAGCAATTGTAATTGGGTGATATTTACCACTTGTCAAAAAATAACTTTTTTCGCACCATGGACCTGTTAATTGTCTCGTACTATGTTCAGGGACTGGTCGTTAAAGTTGTGGCAGATAAATACCCCTTACATTTCCAGTGTTCTAAAATATTTTCCTACCTATAAAATCTTCCTGCCCGAACTAACTGTGCATGGACACAACAAGGGTTTGCCAAGTGCACACAGCCTATAACTTTCTGCTACCAGACCGGTATAAAAGGTTAGAATCTTGTGACTCTGCATCACTTTGAGTTTATTGTTGTTGTCTTCACTGAGAAAATATTTCCTTATCAAATATAGTTGCAATATTGATGATGGAATCCTAGCCATTCTATTAAGTTCTTTTGTTAATAGGGGTGTGGATCAGGTGGAAGTAATAGCCAGATGGGGCAAAAGGGAAACATTATTCCTCTGCGGGCTGGCACCAATTCATCAAGGACCGGTACTGGTCCCCAGCCCAGTGGTTGAGGACCACTGGTCTAGTGGTTAAGGAAGTGATCTTGGGTCAAAATGCTTTAGGTTCGAATCCCCCAGCTACGGTTGCCACTGAGGTGAGGTCCACCAGGCTCACCACCCACAGGAAGGCTGCCAGTATGGAGCAGTGTGATTTGGGTGGTAGTTGTGGAGACTGTTGCCTCTGTAGAGGACCTGTTTGTTTGACAAGAGGTTCGTTTGGATAGTAAGAAAAGTACAAATTTTGTGAATCGAACTGTGAATCTAATTCCAATACCTGTTTTGCTTTTTGTTTCCCTTAAAATCTTCTATGAAGCCCTATGTCTTTCATACTGTCATCTGCTCCTTTATGAGAACTCAAACTCTGCTCAAGGTAACAGTCGGGTGTCTTTGCTTTGTTTGACTTTGAAGTTCGGTCAGCAGCTGTTTTATTTTTTTTTTTCTTCAATCCTCTTCTGCATTTTCTTTTTCATAATTAATGGCTTTAAGTGAGAAAGTGTGTTTGAAGCACAGGCATAAGCCATTATGCACAACATGTTTTCATTTTCTGACAAACAAGCCGAGTCGTTCATTTTGTCCTGCAAATATTTCCTCAGACGGAGTCCTTAAAGCTGTATACATTATTAAAAACTATTGTAGGATTAAAATTAATTGGATTTTTTCTTTTTGAGCTTCTTTTCAAATGATTCTGTTGAATAGTGATAGACCTTCATGAATAAAAACTATTCAAATACATCATGCAATCATAAGGGAAATATAAACCACTGAGAAACATAACGCACTCCTTCAGGTGAAATTACATGCAAAAAATATTAAAAATGATTATAATTTATTTAATATAATTAATTAATTAATTTTTAAATTATTAAAAATATATACTTTTATTCTTACAAAGCAAAATAGACAAAAAAAGTTTCAAAATGTTTAGAAAAAGACTTGATTTACACATACTGTTTTTTTTTTTTAGCTTGCTTTTTTCTCATCAGGACAAACCGTTCCAAACACAGTTTCTTTAGAAAAGCTGACAGATGTGCTGCAAAATTTAGATATGGAGAAGCTGTAATTGGGTTCTTAAAAATACATAAATATGGAGTCGCAGAGTAGCATTTTACTTTTTCTTTTTGCTGATCCTCTGACGCAGCCTGTTGGGTCACAGAGTGCTCCCCGTCTGTCAAACACAGCTCAGGTGGAACAATGATGTTCAGCACTTTCATAAATTCATTAAAGTAACTGTTCAGACCGTATGGGGCGCCGCTCGTTGTGTAAGCTGAATTATTTTGCTTTATGCTTTAAATCAAAGCAGGAAATTTTCCCTCCGTCAGCAGCGACGCTCATTCACGTACCTGCAGGAAGATGGACCTGAGCAGTCGCTGCTCCATTCATCTTTATATGGAGTCAGCTGTTACTGGATATGAGGTTATGATGGGGGAGGGGCCAAGATGGATAACACGAAGAGTTCATCCATTCTGGGAATGGGATTCATCAACGTTAACTGTAATTGAGATCTTCCATCTAAATTAATTCTGCCAACCTTCCCTAATCGTTAATCTGCCGCGGATATAGACGCAACTCAAGCGGTGGTTATCCGACACATGGTCTCCCCGTGATATGGCAATGACTCTTGGATCAGAGCACCACCGTTGGCACGTGTTGAGCCGCGCTGTTCTCTCACTACATGGATCCGTCAGAACGTTCTTCAATCTAAATGTGATCCGTATTGGTGTCGCAGCTTATGGCTCCTAAGCTCTTTTCACTCATGAAATTTAAATGTGTCCTCATGTCTTCATACTGGACTGAACTTATCAGCCGGCTACAGTACAGAACCTGTCGGATAAAAATAAAGCCGTAAAATGGTATGCAGGGATTAGTTAAGAATACTAGAGGACTCCTATACTCTTTGCGGGTCAAAAGTATTTCTTCATTTATCTGCAGTAGTTTCATCGACCTGCTCTTGCTCTATTGTTCTTGACGATTTTGTCTGCAACAAAAAAAGCAAAATATTTGGAGCGAATGATGTGCGGAGCAGAGGTGAGCTGTCACGCCACAGAAACAGTAGCTTGATGCTCTAACGCAAGCGCCTCCACCTCGGCAGCCTATAAACACGGTTGCATCACTTCTGCCGTCACTTGCCAAGAGGAAGCCGCAGCGTACAGAATAAACCAGTTAATAACAAAATCCTTCGACGTGAGGCAGTGATTTGTTTGGTTGCTCCAGCTCTTAATGCCAGTTAAAGTGTCTCCTGCCACTGTAAGATTTAAGACATGTCCTTCAAGTTGTTGAAACAACCCAGATCAGACATGGACGAATTGTGGTCCATGTGGTTCACAACATTATGTTTTTGATTTTTATTTTCATGAAAGTACTGCCTTTGCTATGCATTTTCCAAAACTCCCAAAATGATTGCGTTTTAACCCTTTACGGACCGACTTTTACCTGACACTTTTTAATTTAAACCCATTTGTTTGGGTGTTTATCAGTGAATGATCTAAGAATCCAACTTGAAGACTTTAGTCACAATTGTCAGACCCAAGACAATGTTTTTTTCAACATTTGAGAATCTAATATCAAACTTTGCGTTAAGCTACATAATGATGATGTACGTGAAGTCATTATTCTTCCCACATAACCTCTCAGTTACTATGTACCAGTATCTGACTGTTGTTTAGTGAGTGAGTCACTGCAGATAGGGTTACATACTTTATGGGAAAAAGAAAACCTACTGGTCATCAGGAAACTGCATTTCTATTCATCCAATTAAAGTGATGTTACTCTGCAACCAAATAAATAATCACATGGTTGACCAGTCGCTGCCCATTAGAGGGCAGACCAATGTTAACTCTTCCCATATTGCACTCACTAGTTTACTGACACACATTTACGCCAGTAAATATAATCCACTGGTGAACAAACACAGGAGTCTTCAGTGGTCGAGTGAAGCAGAAAAAAAGAAGCTATTTTTGCTTTTCGAAAATATAAACACAACAGATTTGTCCAATGTTCTAACCACCTCTGTGGAACAAGAGCTGAACTACCTTTTTTTTGTTGCATACGCAAGTGTACGCCACTACTTTTTTCACCAACAGGTCATCAAGTTGTGGCAGATAAATACACCTTAATAAAATGTAATTTATGGTGTTCTGAAATATTTTCCTACCTATAAAATCTTCCTACCCGGATTAACTGTGCATGGAGACAACAAGGGTGGGCAAAACCTAAAATTGTCTTCTATCAGACCAGTATAAAAAGTTAGAATCTTGTCTCCATGACTCTGCTTCATTTTGAGTTTATTGTTGTTGTCTTCACTGAGAAAATATTTCCTAATCAAATATAGTTGATTCAATTCACCCACGGAGCTGCACCGGTCCCAGTGGTTGAGGACCACTGGCTTATGCAACACACCGGGACCAAACAGGGATTCAAACTCGCAGTCCTGTGATCATAAGCCCGATCATTTCACCTCTCGCTACAGTTACCAAAAAGGAATGGGAGCAAACATCGTGTATTGGATTGTAAATATTGGACTGTGCCATTGTGGGATTTCTTTTTCTTGGCTCATACAGTATGAAAGTCTATTTTCCAACCAGAGCTGCTTGAGCTTTTTTTTTTCCGCCAAATTTTGTATAGCTGATTCAATAATCAATCAGTTCTGACAGCCAGGTCTTCTTCAGCACATCTCTGTGCTCCAAGCTGCCAGGGTCTGGAGTCTGCAGTAGCCAATCCGTGTCTTAAAGCAGTTTCTCCTGCTCCCTGAACCACTTTGTCACAATTTCAGCTCGTTGAATACTGGCAAGGTCATCTTGATATGTGCCCATAGCATCAAGGGAAAAAAAAGAAATCAAGGGGAGAAAACTGGTCATTCGATATACTGTACATCGAGATAGTCGGCTGACTCAATTTTGTGTGTGTGGGTGTTTTTTTTGTTGTTTTTTTTGTGTTGATCCACCTGAGTGGATCATCCAAGTCCAAACCATAGCACTGTTCCCATCTCCATGGCACAGTAAAAAAAGAAGGTTTTACTCTAGATTGGGGTTTTTCATGTCAAACACATTTAATTTATTTATGCTCAAACATACCGTATTCACATTAAATGCCAGGCGATTTAAATAAAATTTAAATAAATTAAATAAAATCTTCATTAGCTTATCTGTTATGTTACCACCCAAACCATACTGCTCTGTACTGCGAACCTTCCCGTGGGTGGTGAGCCCACTGGAAGTTATGTGGGTCGAGACAGTGCTATGCTCAGAGCACCTCAATGTCAACCTGGCATTAGTGGATTCAAACGTGAAGCTATACTCACCCAAGTTCACTTCTTTAACCGCTAGTCCATCACTAACGCCCCATTAAAAAGGGCCTTAAAGTTGAAAAAGATGCGTTGGACTTATAATCAGACCATTTTCTTTTTACTCTCGGTTGAAGTTTGCTTTGCTGTGTGTAAGGCTTTACATGAGTGTTCAAATTGAGAACAATCTTCCGTGCTGGAGAAGTTGTTACGGCTCTCCTACGCTTTAAATCACTAGGAGAAAAACATGAAATTCTGTTTCTGAAATGAGACAGTTGCAAAAGGGTTTTATTTCACAGTCCTCAAAACATTCAACCCTTGTCAGCCCATCACTTCGGGCACGATTTAAGGCTTTGGTGACAATCAATGAGCTTGGAAGCATCAAAAAATTCAAAGATGTTTTCCACGTCTTGGTCGACCTTTACCGACTCCATCTCATCAAGAAAAAGGGCAAAGCTAAGGTGCCTTTACCTGCTGTTTATCTGTAGATGACACCATATTCCATTTTATTTTTTAAGAACATATTTTGACCATTCTTCATGTTAAATTGATACTTGGGATGAAGCCAACTAAAGGTTTTTTATTTTAGCATAAATAATGCGTTATAGATCATTCTTACTGAATTTGTTTTTTCTTCCTGTGGTGTGTTCCACCAGCTGTGCTTGTGCGATTCAGCATAATATTTATTTCCCAACAGAATTTAATAAAAAAATGCTGCTTATATGTTTATAATAAATTAAACAAAATAAAAAAATACACAAAGTAAAAATATATGCTTACTAGTTAAAAAACAATGACGATAAGGTAACATTTGAAATGTATGTATGAAAAACTTTGTCATGTCATTTTAATGTTGACTTTTTTTCCTGCTGTCTGTACCTGTGAATTTTATCGTATGATTGTGGGTTTTTTTTGGATTGTGTGTTTGCTCCATTTTTTTTTTCAGAGGAATATTTATTTGGTGACGCAATGATGTTGGACTCTGCAGGATGCCTGCTGTTGTGAATCTTTTTTTGTAGTTAAGTGTCTGTGGAAACTGTGGCCATGAAGCTCCTGGTGCACATTTTTATGCCAGTGCCTGAGCCAGATGGGGTTTGAAGCAGAGCAGACTGTCGTTGACACTGGTCCACTCGAAATTACAGTGTTTATACAGTCAGTCCTCATGGTCCGGTGCTGGATTATTATTTTCTAAACTTAGTTCAGTGCACAGTGAATGCACCTACTGTGTCAGAACCATGAAGTCACCTCTATGGGAGCAATTATCAGATTTGATCTGTTATAATTTAAGAAGGAAAGTGATGCTTTAATGATCCCGATTTTGAGAAATGATTGTGTTAAACACAGCAGTTATTATAACTGCTGTTGACTGGCTGCCCATGACAAACAGCAATCTTGTGATACCACTGGGAATCAAACCCAGGACGCCCCGCTTTCTATGTTTGGAGGCAGGCGTGTGCGCCACTACGCTATCAACTGATAACTGATATTTATGTCATAAAAACTACAACCAAATAAGCAGCTTTATAAAATTAATTGGTTCTCAATATAGGGGTCTAGCCCCCAAGAGGTACAGGGTTATTGCAGAGACAGGGCAAGTCAATTTGAAAGTTATAATGATAGTGAATCATATTTAATCAATTGATGATTTACTATACAGTGGTTCTCAACAGTTGGGTCACAGCACTTAAGTCGTAGTTATTTGCATTGTTTAACAGTTGGTGGCAGTAATGATTTGTAATTTTAATTGATGGGCTCTATTTACCTTGTTTATTTTTAAAAGCATATTGGACATGATGAAATGTAAATTTGACACCAAATATATCGACTTTATGAATACAGTTGCTGAAATGTTACTTAATGTTAAATAAATATGAAAAGTTGAAAATTTTGTTGGTTGCAGCATGTGGGTCTTGAAGCCAAATCAGAGATTCACTGATTTACTTTATGCATTCATGTTAAATTCTGAGCATATATTTGTTATCAACATCTTCCACTGACATGATTCCTCTGCATGAATGCCTGATATTTATGTTTCAAATCTGAACGCGATGAGCAAAGATACATAGTGCACATGGTTTGGCGTGCAGGGCTGTGGAGTATTAATGCACTTAAGAGGAATTGGCAGGTTAAATAAGCTTCATATTTTCCTTAAAAAGTAAAATGTTTTCCTTTGGTATGAGACCAACAAAGCAAAGGCTGTTCTGTTTTTTCAATCTTTGAGGGTTTAACATCAAGTAAATTTGATCTACACAATTCCTTTAAGTGTGTACTTCAAAAGACCCTGTCTGTCATTTCAATGTTTTTTTTGGTACAAGAAGTAATCAAAACTTGCAATTCCCTCTAGTATGCAAATGCATTGTATTAAAATAGACCCAACAGACTTTAAGAAGGTGATTTGGTGCAGAAATTGAGTCATTACTGAATTCCCCCAAAAGATAATGCTTTGACCTTGGTGTTTATTTGCATTGGGACGTCTCTTCTGAATTACACACCGAGGAAAACATTTGCTGCATCACAGCTCAAGGACTTTATCCCCCAACACTGTCACTTACCATCTGCAGTTCTCTGATAGAGTTGTAAGAACAATTAGACGTATGCAGTGCGTACATGTGTACACTTCATTTTGTGGATGCACCTTAGTGTGCCTTCTGTGTATCAGCCACTTTCTTGAAAAAATAAGAGTAAATTCCGACTCTAGTTTTACTTTGGGAAACAAAGAATACGGGTAAAAATGCATGAGCATTTCTGGAATTAATTTGCACGCATGCACTACAAATATGACTTGGGCAAATAACTCTTTATTGTGAGAGTACATTATTATTCAGCAAATAATTAAATCTGTTTCCTTGTTACATAAATCTTTAACCGTAGGAGCTGAAGCAATTCCTCACATGCAGAAATAACAATAGGGAAACAATGCTTAAACAAAAGACATGAAGAAAGTAGGGTTTTATATTGTGTATTATTGTGGTCCTTCATTTATTCTTGGGTTTACGTTCTAAAAACTTCCCTCATTAAGCCAAATCCCTGAAGTAGACAGTTATAATATTATCCCTGTGTATATTAATAGCTTTATGAACCTCCTGGTGGGCATCATTGGGCATGAAGTACGAAAATTGTTACACAAAAAAATCAATTACTAGTTTAGAAAATGTAAAAATTAACATTAAAATTGTTAGAAAAATGTCACCAGAACAATCAAATTGCAACATTCATTGTGCGTAATCCACAGAGGTCATTATGACCGCTGCTGGGCTAAATTGGTAGATATGATAATATTTTTCTTGTCTTTATTTCAAATTTTAAAAATATAACTTATACGAATGTACTAACATGGACAAAGTTTTACCTTATATTGTATGTTTTTCCCAGACAGTCAGATAAATGAATTAAATTGACTTGGTTGATGTAATGTTTCACACAAATGTATTTCTAATAATAAATAAAAAAGTAATTTATTGGGATATGTGTTACAAAAAATCTTCTAATTTATATATTTTTTATTTTTCCTTCTTTTGCTGGTTTATCACAGAATAATGAAAATATTGGAAATGTAAATAATTTTCCATACTACAAATACTTAGCAAAAAACAGACAATACAAAAAGCCATGATGGAGCCATAGTTGAACTGGGATACAGCGAAGGAAAACTGTATTATTATAATTTTTTAAAGAAGATTTTTCATCACAGCCACAAAATATCCTCTGACTATTAAAATTCTATTTAAGGCTGCGTAACAGCTCTGAATCCTGCTTCTGTGTCATCTTTTCCATTTAGACACAACATAATAGATTTTTGGACCTTACAACAAAAGGGAGACGCAGCCATTAGCCAGTGGTTTGTCTGCAGCTACCATTAGCAGGCAGCCAGAGACCAGTCAGTCTACTTGACCTGAGGCGTCAAACCAACACTATGCAAAAACCTGTCATGTGCACTTGCGGGCATCTGCTGTGTGGAGATAAGGACGGAGGTGTTTTGCTTTTTTGGCTACACAGCACAGAGTTTTGGAGCAAATTATTCATCTTATTGTATTCCTGCTCAAATTAATGCTGTAAATGGCAGCATAACCCATAGGTTGTGGCAAAGTCATGAGTCATGATAGTTGTGAGTGCAGAGCAGAATGTATTGCTTGATGTGTGAAATATTTAAATGCCCTGGCAAAATCATTTTAATATATTTTTTTTTTTTTTTTGAGCTGAGAGTTTCATTTTGCCAGTGTCAGAGAATCAGCAGCCTCAGGGTCAACACATGGATCCACTTCCACTGATAATCATGCTTCTGCAGACAGTAATGAGTTTGTTTGTGCATTGAGTCAATAAGAGAGGTGGATGTTTGTGTGTCACCTATATTACTTCCATGATCATTAATAAAAAGACATTTTTAATGTCACAAAGTTGAGACAGAAAAAAAAGTGTGTCTTATAATTATTCAACCTTGAAGAATGCTTGGCTTATTCCAAGTAGTGACGAGGGACAAACAATGTAATTGGCCCATCGGTATGGGTTCTGCACCCTCTTATTAACAAGGTCCTTGTGTTAACAAGATTTTCACCATGGACGTTGTCCCCCCCATTATCCCTTCTCACCTCTGTTTATGAACAGACTGGTCCTTCACACCTGATTTAAATAAATCTTTTTCCTGCACAGATCTGAAATGATTTTTTTTTTCCTCCTGCGCTGCTTAAAAGCATCAAAGTGAAAACACAATGATATCTGAAAAGAGAAAGCCTCAGGCAACAGTCTGTCACCTGTCATCGAGCATGAGAGTCATTGAGCATCAATGACTCTCAGAATCAGGAGGAGCGATCCTAGATCAGCTTAACATTAACCCCACCGTCTTCA
The DNA here is from genome assembly GCA_016785265.1 of Paraplagusia blochii. Taxonomy (NCBI): domain Eukaryota; kingdom Metazoa; phylum Chordata; class Actinopteri; order Pleuronectiformes; family Cynoglossidae; genus Paraplagusia; species Paraplagusia blochii. Next base: position 16,274 of record JAFBJS010000213.1, on the reverse strand, counting down.
TTCTGTTTCTATAAGAAAGAATGTGTTGCCGTACGTTTGTGTTTTGTGTCCATAAAAAGGCCTTGTAACAGCTGCCCACTCAACATTGTTTCCTCTGTGATATCACATGCAGCCTGTGCTGTGATTTTAGTAACATCCACAGCTTTGACCTCTTAGTGGCTGCTGAGGGAATTTACTTTAATATTTTAGACTATTTTAGTCTTGATAACTTTCTGACCTAGTTATTATAAATTATGATACCATCTTATACAGTTTGTGCTGAAGCTACTGCAAAAATCACAATTTCTAGAAATCCGAATTGACATTCTGTCACTTAATTGTTTTGTTTTTGGACCTTTTGGTCAGAAGAGTCTTGAGTCTTTGCCCTGAAGCCTGTTTCCATGACACATGACACTTTCACCAGCTGGTCACTGCAGATGGAAGCAACCTGAGGCTGCTCTCTGACCTTTTCCTATTTACTAATAATTATTTTATTATTTTTGTTTTGCTAAGAATGATGATTAGATTAACACTTAAGCGCCCACTCATGGTCAATGACTGTTCAAATTTAAAACACAAAAATCAATACAATATTACATGAAAAATTACCAGGTACATTTTGTCGTGCTATCTTCAAATAATAAATAACACAAAAATGTGTAGTTTATTACAGGTATTATTCACATTATTGCAAATCCACAGCTCATGCCTCTCATTCCTAGTTACACAACCAGCAATAAAACAGCAATAAATAATAATTAAAAAAAAATAAAAAATCACACGCAGGGATGGAGTAAAAATGACAACAACAACAATAAACTATTGTAATGACAACAAACGTGAAACCATATAGGCATCGTGTGCATTCACGCACAGTAGCATCTGATCCATACGTGTCATTTTGCTTTTGTCCCTGCCCGTGGTTGGTTTCCTGCTGCTGCTGTTGGAGTTGCTGCCGATTCACTCCATGTCATGCGTCGTTTCCATGCCTGAATTCAGCCTGTGCGAGGACAAAAGGAAGAATGTTTTTTCTTTCTTCCGCTTTTGAGCTGAGTATGCCCCCTCCATGTGACTACACCCGTGTGTACAGTGCTGCAGATCTGTTTGGAGCGCTGATTCTTTGGCAAACTCAGGGCGTCACCTCCCCTGAAATCACTGAGTCCAACTCATCAGACGGCCATTCTGACAGAGCTTCTAGTCTTGGTCATCATTCAAATTTCTCCCCCAGCCTGCCATAAGACACTCAGACACTCCCGTACTGACATCCGAGTTCAGTTGAAAGAAATAAATGTCACTACAGCAACATAAGTCAAAAATGTCTTTTTAACCCCTCTTGGGTGAATTAGGTAGAATCTATTGTTGATGTTGTTTTGTATATAAATAAATATTTTTATAAAAAAGTATAAAATGTTATTTTTATAAAAAAAATATTTTTAAATAAAATATAGACAAATTTGAGGGAAGTCAGGAAGGGACAGTGAAGTATTTTTTTTTTTTTTATTTGGCATTGTAATTGCCTCCTAATATTTTCTCCACAAAGGCGGCTCCATGTGTCCGATGGCAACTTAAAAAAACAACAACCAATTGGAAGATTTAAATCAGGCAACAAAAACAACCAAACAGCTAGAGTTATAAAAAAAAGTTGATCAGCTCATCTGAGAATCTCCTGTTAATATTCCTTTTTGTTGAATGTTACGAAACTCGAAACAAGATCTAGTTGTTTTACAGCCCGGAATGTCTCTTTTTTTTTACATCTTAATGTCTCATTGTCTCACTTTGTTTGTTTGTTTGTTTTTTGCAATTGTTGTAAATCCAATCATGAAACCAAAGTATTTTTTTTGTGGAATTATCCAGCATTGTTCTGTTTTCGTAAATGAACAAAAACACATAACCGTGTTTTTTCCTATTGTTTTTTTTCCTGTCTCTCTCTCTTTATGTCAGTTGGAATCCGCAGTTACGCCTTCTGGATTTAATCATCCATTACTGTCTCTGATCCTCTGTCTTCACTGCCCTGAATACATAATCCCTAGAAGTACCTTATGTTGTATTACTCAGCCAGTCATTATGACTCTGGGGGGGAGATGAGATGTTAGACTACAGTCGGAGAATTAAATGGGATGATGGGGAGTGATAACAGGGTTTAGCAAGAGAGAGGAAATTGTTTTACTTTCAAAAGCACAAAAAAGAAATCAATACTTCATTTGTTCTTTGACATTAGATATAATTTTTCCCCAGAAGATTTTGCAATTTGTTCTGTATTTCTTACTTCTCTTTCTTTGTAAGAATTTGCATGATTCAGATTTTTATAAAACTTCAGTCAAAAATGTTCTCTTTGAAATCCGTGCCCCTTTCATTTACATGGTTCAATATTTACTCCAACTTGAAAGTAAAACAACACATAAAGAATGAAAAAAAAAGGAAGGGAAGAAAATCGTACACAGAGATGAGATAAAAACAAAACCTCAAAGGCCTCATTAGAAATGTCTCCCAGAGAAAGAGGGCTAACACCACATTAGACTCTGACTCATGTTAACAAAGAGAAGACATGGTAGCCACAGTCGGCTTCAAATGACAAAATTTTTTATTTATTAATGAAGATATATAGGTGCGTTGCGAGAGCTGTAAGTTGATGCTGCTCTCGCATCTGCGTCGTAAGACGTCCAGCAGAGGAAAAGGACGACACTTGATAAGATGAACGCAGTGTAGTTGTGTTGTCTCAGTTAAAAATAACACAGCGCATCATGTTTCCTGCGGGCGAGTGAGTCAGCGGGTTTTCGTCTGGAACAAACATGGCTTTATTTGATGTGGAAAAAAGATAGAGGCAATAAAATTCATGTTTGAATTAGAGCGGAGGAAAATCCAATTTGTGTCCAAATGTGAATTTCTTTGCTGGGATTTTGTGGCCTGTGGCATTGATAAGGTTTGATTGCAGTTAAAGCTGTTTTAATTTCCTCTCCAAGGTTAGTCTTTAGGTGCAACTGAAGCTAATTTTTCAATCTCTGAAGAGAAATTACACAAACCTGGACTGGTATCGTCGTGGAAATGGATAGTTTGGTGTTAAACTTAAGGGCATTTTGTCATTTATTATACGAGTCTCTCTGCTCCAGTCTATGGCAAATCAGTTTGTCTGACTTTGGTTTCTTATCAAGCGTACTAACCACAGCAACATGCCTATCAGCCCTGCTGATTATAGTGCAGTTAATTACCTTGCACTTGTTTTGTTCGCTTTCTTCTACTCAGACGGAGTGATTTGTCTCGAGGTGAAACCAAAAGCCGATACAAACGTCTTTCCCTCTAGACACTTTTTCAAGCTACATTTACCGGAATTCTAACCAATCTGCCGAGAGATGCATGACTCTTCCTAAGTAAGATTTTAAAAATAATCAATGAAATAATTCCCAGCTGGGAGTAAACTGCAGTCAAGAGAGGAATCTCACTAAGATTAGAGCTGTGTTCATGAGCATTTTATCCAACCGCAGACACTTACATTATACTGTATGTCTACTCAAAGAGAATAATGCTGGTGACTCAGTAAAATGGGTTTTTGGAGCAAATGCTTCTGTGCCTCCAAAGGGATTTGGTTCTTATTTGTATAAACCCCAATATTTCAGCTCTACAAGAAAACATTCTGCAGGTTATTAAAACATTTTGCCATTAACGTGGAGCTGAGCTTGGTTAATTAAGAAACCAACAGTGGGGAAAAATACGCAGTAGATGAATAGATCAGTGTGTGCACCTATAAACATGAAACTATTTTCTCTGTGCAGATACTGAACTAATGATATAGGGTTGTATGATTGAAAAAAAAAATGTTTTTTATCAATTTTTCTTAAACGCGAGTAGCTCAAGTTATGCCCTAACTACATCATTTTAAGTTAATAAAAGAAGGAGCTGCGTTAGGCTTAGAAAGAAGTTCATCACAAAAAATTCTACTTGTTCTTTATAACGTAGTATTTATGCAGAACTAGCTTCTCCAGGGCGTGAATAGATTTTGGTTTGCTATGGACAACTCGATACGTAACCGTGCTAAATCGATCCAGTAGCTGATTGATGACCACTGTCCAGCAACATGGCTGCCTCCTTGGTTTTACTTATGGTCACCACTCTAAGTATGGCCGGGACACGTCTCCCCGTGTCTCTCCTCAAGGTGCAGATGAATGCCGCCTTGGCCGCAATCCTCAGGACTAGTCGCTAGATGTCTATTAATTCAGGGGATAGGAAGCTGTGTTCACCATGTTGGTGTCAAGCTATTTTGTCGCTGACTTGGAGCAGGTCACTGCATTACTTTTAATTGGACGTGTGATTTTACCATTGAATTGACCATTGACAGCCCTACGGAGCATACTGGTGCAGTGTAGGTTAAGGTTACAATTTTAAAGTGGGCAAAATTGATTCTGAACAAAGACATTCTAAACAAAAATTCTCGGTTTGTCTGGAAACATTTTTCTTTTTCTAATTTTGCCTAATGTAGTTTAACTTAACAAGCTTTGAGAGTTTTAATCCTAGTCAATTAGCAGAATGTTGTAACATTAACAGCTCCCTCTGCAGGGGAGTCAGGGAACTTTGTGCGTTTGATCATGATTTGTATCCTGCAGGTTAAAGCTTAAAGCTGGCAGATTTATACAAAATCAAAACTGTGCCTTTAGTTGAATCACTCAAACACCAGTCTAGGAAGAACACACAGAAGGCAATTAAGAACAAAACAACATGATTTATTTGCCAGAAGGATTTTGTGCCATTGTGTGTACTATACTTTACTTACTTTACTTAGGATATCAATGGTGATTAGCAAAGTTGGATGGTATTTTTTTACAGCAGTAAAGTCCACTGCTCTGCTCATTAGAGCTTGAGGCATAGGGGATCTCATTTGGCCGACTACAGGGTCTGTTCTTTAAAAAAAAAAAACAAGTCAAATACAGTTGTTCACATGGCAACAGCCATCTAAAATACATACATTATTTCCATATCATCAATTCAAAAGCTTTTATTTCTGTGTGCACCTCATTGCATCAGACAAATGAAGCCGGCACAGAGGAGGAAGAACTCGGTTTTAAGTGACCAGCATCTTATTTCCATCACGAACCTAACAAGTGAAAAATCACGGCTCCCTCGTCTGAATAATTGATCTGAACGGGGACCATGATCAAAAACACAAAACATGAAATAAAATATCGGATGTCTCTCTCTGTCACCCAGATCCATGTTCATTAATAAAAAAAAAAAAAATCTATTTTTACATGGTCTGACTGAGAAGATGGTGCAGTGAAATATTTAGAGAATTGCTCCAGAATCCTTCACACGTCTAAACATCACTCTGAACCCATTGTCAGCCGCAGATAGGAATCAAACCTTATCATCGAGAGGAAACGCTGACATGTTTTCATGACATTTCTCAACCCTGTTGATTAAAACACATCACAGTTGTCTTCTTTTATCACTTCTTGGCCGCATCAGCTCAGTTTAGTGATTGCTGGCAGCAGTTCATTTGGCCTAAACCCATAATCCAGAATAAATGAAGCAAAAACGATGTTATTTAAATGTGTTCATTAAATCTTGTCTGTTGTTTAGTCATTTTTTTTTTGTTTTACATTTTACATTACTACATTTTGTCAATGTCAAAGATGTTGTCAATATTAAGTCAAAAACCTTTTGTTCACATTATAGTTTCTCTTACAGTCTTTTAGTCAGACTGCCTGTCGAAAAACAAAATAACAAAGCAGCAGATGGATTTGAAAGAGGGTCAAGAAAATGGCAGTTGGGTGAAAAATGAAATGCTTTAAAAACATTGTTGCAGTGGAAAATGGAGTTTGGGTCAGAAAAACAAATGACCTCTGTGACATTTTATTGGCATTCTTGCTTTTCATACCTTTTACTTAATTCCCTTGCTTTGCTGTGCTCTTAAATATTTTTCATTTAGGTTTTTAGGAGGGGGCTGTTGTCGTTAGGTAGAAAACAATCTATTGTAATGGATGGCTTAGTATTATGTCTTGAAAAAGGCAAGATGCAAAAATCACAAAAAAATAAGATGATTGGGGGAGTAGTTTAACTGACTAACTGAAAAAAATAAGAAACATGTTATTTTTAATAAGAACCTTTTTTTTGCAACATAACTACTAGATTGCCCGCTAGCGGTCATTTTGGCCATTGGGGTAGAGGCAAAAATCATTCCTGATATATCCTTAATTGATAACTTCATAACTTATTTTTCTCTAAAATAACAGTAAATACATTTTCAAGCATCACAGTAGGGTTGATAAGGTGAAGCACCATCTATACATATTTTTTCAAGTTAGTTTAAGGGATTTATAATTGTAAAAAACGTATGTCCAATACACATAAAATTACAGTATAATTTCTAAGTTAAGAAATAGTAAGCCACATTAAATGAAGTGTCTTGCTGGATACGGCACATGGGCTTTGAGTTGCAGATACAGGCTGAAAACACTGCTATTATGTGGTAAAAATCTCCAACAAAGCATCAGTGTCCTTCTGCATGGTTTCAGCATTTAATGAGGAGGAATAAACAAAAGGGTAGAGATGTCAGATGCTGATTGGACTACAGTACAGTAAACAAGAGTCTTATTCTGAAAACTGCCCCTGAATACTAAGGAGGAGACAAAGAACCCTGTACTTTGCATACAATTAGAGTAGATTCTTGAAAGTTCAATACTAATATACTGTCCTATATGTAAAAGAGCTCCATGTTCCAAGAAAAATAACAATAATTATAAAATATGTTGACATTTTCACATTGGTCCCATCTTTAAGACTATCTGATTGCACTATGTTGACTAGATTAGATTAGATTAGATTAGATTAACCTAATTCTAAATGACGATTGCCCTTAGTATAAATGGAAACTCAAAGGTGCAAAACAGTCTAAAAGGGAAATGGTCACTTCGATAAAAGCGTCTGCCAAATGTAACGGTAGGTGCAGAATGCTAAGTGTATTTACAGGTATTGATTGTTTTTTTATTAAATTTAAGTAATGTGTTTGTCAGTGCACGTGTGCAAGGTGAGGTGGATAAGGACGTCTTGTTGTTGTGGGTGTGTGCACACATTTGCCCCTCACACACATGGCTGTGAGTGTGTGTGTGAGTGTTGATAGGGGAGAGAGGTTTTAGGTGTGATTTCCTGTTTGTTGAGTGTTTGACGATATTGCCCTGAGTTCAGCAGGTTGACAGTTGTGTGAAAAAAGGATTTGCATTTTGAACAAAACAAACCAGACAATAGGCAGAGAACGCCAATGAGATCTGACTAGGACATTCTGTATGAATCTGTCTGTGCGTCTCTATGCAGTCGTCCGGGAACTTTCTGGACGATAAGACATTTCTGTCCTGTTCTTAAGGGACTGGAGATTTGATTTGGTTCCTGGCGATGCCCTACTCTATTAAAAACTTTAAATTGATTTTAAACTCTGGGGCAGCCAGTGCAAGGATGATAATTTGAGAGTAATATATTGTAATTTTGTTACTTAACTTGTGAACTTCTCTGCAACCATCCCCAACACCTGCAACGGGAGCAGTTAAAGGAACACAATGTATTGTCGATATTGCAATAAAGGACCGAGTAAACTGCAGAGTAGGACAACATGTTTACTTTGTAAGTCATAAATATACTGTATATTTACATCTATCACCAATAATGATAAATATATAGATAATATAGAAGCTGTTTACTAAAACTGTTGAGCCAACAATGTGTTACCCCCTGGCATCACTAGAATCTGCATCTATTCTCAAGTTGATTCCATGTCTAAATATTTATATTGCTTTTATAATTTTTAATTTTCCAGTGGGATCACCACCCATAAGAAGGCTCACAGTATGGTGCAGTGTGATTTGTGTGTCAGTTGTGGAGACTGCTGTCCTTGAGACCTGGTAACAGATAAGACGATGTCGATGAATTAACTTAAAAAACTTGTATTGTTTCTGTATGTATGTTTTTTTATTAGAGGAACAGCACAAACAGGAAGGTTTGGAGAAAAAGCTATGAAAACAAGCTATATAAAGAATGATCCTAGAGATGGAGCTACCAGGAAGGAGACAAAGAGGAGATTGATGGATGCAGTGAGGGAGGACAAGGAGGTAGTTGGAGTCAGAGTAGAAGAGACGGAGGACAGGGGGAGATGGAAAATGATGATTTGCTGTAGCAACCCCTGTAAAAGACAAATTATTGCAATTAAACATTATGGTATTTGTTTGTTTGTTTTAATGCTAAGCTGTAGTAACTGTTCATACCAGATAAGAGTTTCGTTGGGAACTAGACATAACATTTCTCGAGAAACTTTATTAAACTCTTGTCTTTACCATGTCCTGAGTGAGCATCTTGTTGGTCATGCCCATCTGTGAACCAATTTTTTTGTTTAATCTAATCAACAACAGACTGATGGGGTCCTAACCCTTCAGCCCTTGGGTTCCTGTTAGCAATTCAAATGTTTCTATGTATTTTCCTTACTTTTAATACTGTCTACAATGTATGTCCTGAAAAGCAAACAGCTCTTTCCCTGTCATTCTGTTAATATAATGGAATATATATATTCCATCTTTAGAAGAGGCTGTTAAAGGTTTTCCTTTTTTTTTTTTCCAGGGAACTTTATTTGCAGATGTTGCAATGTTCTCCAGTAGTTTTTTTAATGTGCTCAGCATTAGAAGTAAACGTACAAAGGACTGAGGTATCGGTATTCAGAATACTTGTGGCCACAGCTGGGAGGCAGTTTACCTAATTATGTTACGGTACCTGTGCAGCTCTACAGCAGCTTATGCTCCTCTTGGGGTTCAAGCATTCAGTGTTTCCGATGAAGGCCCTGAGGCTCCACGTTGATGTTACAGTAACTGTTGTGAATGGAATTTGTTTATAGCAAGATTTCGCCTCAAGGCTGATATTTTTCATTCAGACATTATTAAGGTTTGTTTTCAAATAAGCCATAAGTGTCCAAGAGATTGGATTACAGAAGTTACAGTTAGTGCATTTCACATAATTTTATAGCATTGCCCAAAACTTCCTTTGAACATTTTGATCATCTGAGACTCTGCTGATTTATGGTGAAGTGGAAGGAAGTACATAAAATATGAGCAGATATTAGTATGTTCTGGACATCTTGTCTTATAGAACATCATATTTATTCATGAAAGATCAGTAAAAAAAATGTGCTGGTACACACTTCAGTATTTCAGTCTGTATTTGTGCAGATACAGGACACGTAACATGTACTTATTTAGGTTGGCTCGTGTTCCAGTATATAGGTAACGGATCTGTGCGAGCTCTAAGACGACAAGCAGTGTGTGTATATGTCAGCTCAACCTGATCTACAGGGAAACACTTCTCACTGACATAGTAATGTTATGTTGAGCCCCAAAAAAAAAAAAAAAAACTGTAACAAATATAAACCTGACTCTCACTATGTCTGACTACATTGAATTAAAAAAATGAAATTCTAATTTAAAATATTTAGTTCCTTTACTTTTCAAACAAGATGTCAGTAAAATTGTGGAACATTGTTTTAATGTTTTATTCAGTCATTCATCTTTATCCTTTTCTCCGTTACGGTGTCACAAGGGCAGCAGTCTCCACGACTGCCACCCAAATCACACTGCACCATGTGACAGTGCAATGGTAAGACCATCATAGTGGCAACCTGGCAGTGGTTTCAATGGATGACCATTTCCTTAACCACTAGGCCACCACTGTTGCCTAACAACAAATCAACAAACAATAATTCACAAAAAAAGGGTAGGTATAAACTCGTCTTCTATCTCTAGGGTGTCAAACTCAAACTCTCAGTAGGTGAAAATTAGAAACAGGGACAAGTTCCTGAGACAATTAATATTTACCGTTAAAATTCCATGTTGGCTAATTCTTCATGTTTTCACTTCAAATGTGTAATTTATACTTTTTCAAGAGAAAATCTTGAAGGTTCTATATATTGTTGGTCCAACTGTAATACACATTTGGTATCAGCTTGTGGGCTAAATCTAATTACACTGTGGGTCAGATTTGTCCCGTGGGCCTGAGGTGGACAGATGGCATAACTAACATATATCTATGTTATGTTCCACTGCCTGGGTTGTAAGCACTGAGACTAAAACTGTTAAGTTGGACGCCTGGTATGACTTTAAGGACATTAAAGTGGCAGCTATAGATGTAAGACGATCTTATTAGTTTCTAACTGAGCTAATTAACACACAGGTCACCAGCATTTTTTTCCATCTACCTTTAACATGAAAGGTCAGTCAACACAAATTACCTTAAATATACTTTAAAAGGTCCAACATGTGCGCCAGAGTGCACTTTCACTTTCCTTAATGTGACATTTTCATCCTGGCCTCAGTCCTTCTTCTGTATCTCCTCAGATGAGAAGCAGGAGTAAACGCTGATGTGTTCTGAAGGTTCTACAGACCACATGGGTGTTTTCTCCTGCTCCACAAACTCCAAGTGAAGTCCTCTCCTCCCCTTCTGTCACCTCCGCTCAACAATCACTTTCAAATGCACCACAATGTTTGATGTTCCAGTTTCATCCTTCACTCTCTGTAGATTGAATATAAACCGACTGTAAGTGAGAATAAATTGCCAACTGTCAATGTTAATTTGTCATAACAGACGAAGGAAAGGGTAGAGTTGGAGTACACAGTCATTTATATACTATATCCTGTGGGGTAAAACCAAATCCTCATTCATCTTACAAATAATTACTCACTTTAATCACTGAAGTCCTAATAGAGAGAAACTGCTGAACAGAAACACCAACATGGCAACACAAAAATGTTCAAGATGAAGCAGAGATTTTTAGCTTAGACAATTATGTCTAATTTTCAGCAGTAACATATACAGCGTCTTTCACAACCCAAACATACACAAAGATAAAACTACTGTATATAATTTGTAAATCACAAAGTCAGTTTATTGAATATAAACATTTGACAATACTAACTTCCTGTTGTCCACATATTGTTTTTCAGTAGGGCAGTCAAATAAAAAGGTGATTAATCACATGTGCATTCATAATTATAACTGAATAAGATTCAAGAATAAGTTATTTAAAGCAAAAATTTTATTCCTTTATTCAATTGAGATGGTTTGGACATGTTCAGAGGAGGGACAGTAGTTATATTGGGAGAAGAATGATCCTAGAGATGGAGCTACCAGGTAGGTTAGAGAAGCTAAAGAGGAGATTGATGGATACAGTGAGGAAGGACATGGAGGTAGTTGGAGTTAGAGTAGAAGATACAGAGATATAACAGCGGTTGATGGGAAACTTTGACTTGCTGTGGCAACCCCTAAATAAGGGACAAGTTCAAAGAATAAGATAATTAAAATGACATGTATTAACAAACTTCTATCAAAGAGCTCAATGTAGGAACATTGACATCAGAGCAAAGGTAAACTCAGATGTTCTGTTGCTATGGTGTGACTTAAGATGATGAAGTTATACCAAAGAAAGATGTACAACCAGCAAAAGAAAAGTAAATTGACTTTAGTGTAGAGTCGACCTGGGGAAACTAAAACGGCCGTTTGGCTTTAAATCCAACCCACCAAACTCCAGGAAAGGATGATTTGCTGTGGCAACCCCTAAAAAAATGAGAAGCCGAAAGAAGACGAAGAAACTATATTTTTTTACGTTAAATATTTGTGTTTTGTTGAACCAGGAAATCAATTGACAGTGTGTAGGTGTAGCTCTACATTTAATTTCCGTTTTTGTTCTTTTTTGGTATGTTTCTTGCGAGGAAGTGTCTAGGGAGAGGGAAGTTTGGGTATCCCTCCTCCGAATGTTGCCCCCTGCGTCCCAGCCCCGGATAAGCCGATGAAAATGGATGGATGGATGGATGGAATTGTCAGTCAGATTTTAACACCACTTACTGCCCTGCCTCCAAGGTGGGCTTGACGAAGGATTGACGTCTGACCTGAAGTTAAAGCCTGCTTAAAGGCATGCTGGGCACTGAGGTGGTGCAAATTTTAGTGTGTGCAAAACACAACATGTGTATCTACTGTGTATTTGGACAATAAGACAAGTGGCTGAAGGGAGGAATTCAATCTGTTCATTGTTCAGGCAACAAACAAGTTTTTCATTGCCATGTTTCATGAAAGTAAACATGAAAAAAAACTAATATTAATTGATAAAAACTTGCTTTTTCTTCTAAATCAGAGAAAAACAAAGCAAACCATAAAAATAGAAACATAATTATCAAGTGCAAAAACCAAAATGACAGGCTTTCTTTGAAAAGGGGCGGCTGGTGGAAAGGGTCATGCTGAGGCATAATTGTTAGAAAAGTGTAAGAAAAGCTGAAATAGTTTTATTATTGAAGAATTTTGGACTGTGTTTCACATTTACTGAAGATGTTCTTCTTTGATAAGAGGCCTTTGGTTATTTGATGCATCTCTTTCCCTAAAGTCCTGAATCACCAATAACAACAGACTTTATTGATTTGTAGTTAAGCCGTTGCTGAAGTGTTGTTTACATTTTCCTCGTGCCGACTCGCCAGCTGCTATCAATCAAACAGAGACACAGACAGACACTGAACTTTTCTGATATTTCCATTGAGGTCTTTTTATTTCTGTCCTTTTGGTGTTAAGGTTAACTCTTAGAGACATTACTCTGAATACGAGATAAAGCATAACCGCAGTGTTCGGCCTTCTCCATAATTTATACGTCGGGTATGGAGTCAGTTTGACAGATAAGTCTGTAGTTTGTTTTACGTCCTGCTCAAAATTACCCTTTAGCACACATTAAAAGTTAATGTGAAGACTAGAAACCAACACGTTCCACCTTATAGTGCTTTAGTACAAGTTGGCGTCCGCGCAGATTCCATTTGCACTTTATGTTCACGTGAAATCTGAACACTTCAAAAAGTGTTTTGCAAAACAAGCAATAGTTTGAAGGAAAGTATTTGGTTATCCCCGCTGGACATGTTAAAAAACAGAAATATTTAATCAAAAGTTCTTTCCTCTGATGGACAGAGTTGTTCAGCTATATTTATATATATACGCCAGCACTGATAATCTTGCTGGATCATGGTGAAAATAAAAATCTCAGAGCCACTTTTATAATTAAACACGTTCTACTGTGTGTCTGAAACATAAGTTCATTAAAGCCAGGAGTTTTATTAGTCCTCTTTCACTGACTTCTTTTTGTAAGAAGTGTCTTCAGTTTTTTTTTCCCCTGGTAATTTTGTTTTTGCCACTGTTAATGAGTGTGTACATGATCTAATGGGCTCATTTTTTTTCCTCCTGCCTCTTTTCTTCTGTGGCCGTCTGCTGTACAGAATATGCTGCCGGGAAGCTTAGGGACTTCCATAACAGACACTAATGGTTTGTGAAGAAACTTGATATAAATGAAAGTCTGCGGTACAAACAAAAGATACTCCCCTCAATTTCCCCTCATCATCACATGGTGTTGCAGCAAAATAAAAGCCTGAAACTGGTATGTTAGACCACGACCGCTTTAGGAGCATCATTAATGTGATTAACATTGCAATATTAATCTTGTTAATTAATTCCTGTAGCTTATTTAATTATGTATCAATCATGAATACTAAAAATGTATTTACAAAATATAAAATTACTTATACGTGAGCTACTAAGGTAGCTGTTCCTCACTAGGGAGGAGGAAGGAAAGCAAACTTCTTGTCATTGTGACATTGGGATTCACACCACTGCACACAAAGAAATGTGACCTCAGTATTTAACCCCTCACCACAGTGAACAGTGGGCAGCTCTGAGCGCCCAGGGAGCAGTGAGTGGGGACGTTGCTATGCTCAGTGGACTTCAGTGGTAAGGGTTAGCTGGAACGCTCTGGACCCCAGTTTGGTTCCTTAACCACTAGGCCACCACTGGCCCAAGTGGTGGTAGTGCAATTATTTACACCCACAGGTCAGTGGGTTCCATTCTCAGAATCATTAGATTATGTGATGGCCCAAGGTGGACTAACCTGCAGAAGAGGAATGCCCAATAAATTAATCATTATTGCAAGAGTGATAATGATTTGCATCAGTGTAAAACGGTCATCATAATATACCATACAGATACATGCGTTTAACAAGGACTCCTGGTTAAATAGAAATATTTTTACCTAGCTTATTTGATTAAATATATTAAAATGGTCAATGTGTGCAATATATATAAAGATCCATCCATCCATTCGTTTTCACATTGAAATGTACTAGCCCCTCATGAACCTTCCTGCAAGTGGTGAGTCCACTAAAAGCCAACCCCCCAACTGGGACTTAACCTTGTCCAGAATCTGAATCCTGGAGTTTCACTCCACAATATAAGAGAGAACGGAAAAACATCTTGTCATCGTGACATTGTGATCCACACTTCTGCACACAACGAAATGTGACCTTCACATTTTACCCACACCAAAAGTGAACACTGGGCAGCATTGAGCACCGGTGGAGCAGTGAGTGGGGACATTTCTTTGCTGAGTGGACCTCAATAGTAGTTTGACAGTTAGTGGACTCGAACCTGAAACACTTCAAACCCATGTCTGGTTCCTTAACCACTAAGCAGCTACTGCCCTAATGATAAGATATTGCCTCTGGGCTTAAGCGAAAGCCTATAAGTATGGCCCACAGTGTGGCGCCCCCTGCTGTAGTGTTGATGATATGACAACACACTGATGATTTTAAACCAAAATGTTGACAAGCGTTGTCTGTCTTCCACTTGATTTATCATCACCATAGGTCAGGTATGAAGCTGTTTATTTCTTCCACATCTGTCTGAATCATTACACAGTTCACACTGACATCCTTTTGGAACATCTTTGCTGTGCAGGACACAAAAACAGCAGACTGCAGTGCTGGGCTTTATCTTGTCCAAACATCACTTACCTGGACTAACCAATGCTTCGGGGATTCTCCTTTTTGAGGGAAGTGTCTCTGTAGGATTAATTAATCTCCACCTCATGGATGAGCCTTCAGGCTCTGTAGCCACGACTCAGAGACTTTAGTTTAATCTCAGCACTGAGTTCTAAAGAGCTGAGAAACTCTACCTCTGCTGCACAGCAAAGAAGGCCTGACAGCTGTGTAGAATGTTGAAGCTGAAGTTGTTCTGCCTCAGGGTTGTAACACTGACTCTGCACTGTTGTCTCTACTCTTGTTTGAATTCTGATTTGTCCATGTATACCTTTGTCAAATATTACTTTGGTGTTTTAAGGGAAATGCTACCTTAAAGTCTGCTGTTTTGTGGTAAATATATGTTTATAACTGTTAATAACTATTGGCTGGACAAAGAAGATGGATGGTTACGTCTAAACTTCTTCATTGAGGTCACATAGAAATGCAGTTCACTGTGCAATACTCCTGACGGCCAGCAGAGGCAGTCCATCATGGACAGCTTACATAAACCAATACAAAATATGAAACATTTTTGCCATTTACCTGTTTTATATTTTGAGTTAATTTGAGTTTTTTATGTTACGTCTTGATGCTCAAAGATATTACTTTTTTAAAGCTGGGAAACAAAACAAACCATTACCATGCAAACTCATTGTTAATTATTGCTGGAAATTACTTAATTATTTCTGATTTTATTAAAAAGTGTCTGTTGCTCACTGGCTGTAATTTGGTAAAAGACGTTTGCTTATTGCTGTGGTGCTCACAGGAGCAAAACGAGCAGAAGAGATTTAGCACAAAAAATAGCTCCTACATTTTTCACACAAGATTATAGGGCGAGCATGGGGAAACTACAGCCCGGTTGCCTTTTTAAGCCCATCCATCAAATCTGTTCAATATTTATTATTAATTTCTATCATCCACAAAGTCAAGTTGTCAGCAACTGAACTTCTCAAAGTTGAAAGAAATTTCATTTCTCAACTGAGGAACTTTTTCTGGTTGATGTCAGAGGAGAACTACTCCTCCTCAGAGTAGTTCTCCTCCTCCAGACCACTCCCTTCACTCCCTTTTCTTGACACATGTCCAGATGTGAACAGGAGTCATTGTGGTCATCGGCGTCTAGAGAAGACAGCTCTGGTTCTTGATGAGCAGTTAAAGTTCCTAGGATGAGATCTCAAGGCAGAATGGTCTGTAGCAGACAATTGATGACACAGACCTCCACCTCTATTCAAGGTTGGTGGTTCCAGATGGGCATAGATGGGTTCCTTCACTCCTCTCTCAAACCACCTGTCCTCCTTGTCCAAAATATGCACATCTGAGTCCTTTGAGATGGAGATAAACTGATGTGGTCACCCTCCTGTGCTGGACCATCGTCTCCCCAACATACAGATCTGAACACTCTTCCCTGCATTGGACTGCATAGAGCACATTGTTCAGGTTTATGCTTAGAATTTTCATCCTCTGTCT
>JAFBJS010000212.1:66685-82850 GCA_016785265.1 Paraplagusia blochii | reverse complement strand
CGTCCGTCCGTCCGTCCGTCCGTCCGTCCGTCCGTCCGTCCGTCCGTCCGTCCGCCCATCCATCCATCCATCCATCCATCCATCCATTCATCCATCCACCCGTCTGTCTGTCTGTCCATCCATTTATCCATCCATCCATCTACCTACCATCTATCTATCTATCTATCTATTCATCTATGTATCCATCCATCCAACAATCCATCCTCATCCTTTTATCCAGAGCCGGGTCGCAAGTGCAACATCAGAGGAGGGATACCCAGACTTCCCTCTCCCCAGACACTTCCTCCAGCTGATCTGGGTCTCCTCCCAGTGGGACATGACCCAAACACCTCCCATGGGAGGCGTCCTGGGGGCATCTGATGTAAAGTCCCAAGCCACCTCAACTGACTCCTCTCAATGTAGAGGAGCAATGGCTCTACTCCGAATTATCTATCTATCTATCTATCTATCTATCTATCTATCTATCTATCTATCTATATCCATCCATCCATCCATCCAACCATCCATCCATCCATCCATCCATCCCATCCATCTGTCTGTCTGCCTGTCTATCTAACTTCCTTAAAATGATCAAACACTAGTACGTGATGTCACAATGTCACCTTTTCTAATCTATTATTTCATCCTTATCTAATGTCTTTTTTTTTTCCAACCCTCTGATTTGCACACAACTTTGAATGGGCAAACTTCCCACCTGTTTTATGTTGTGTGAAAACATCCAATAGAATATTTCAAAAGTTCTTCAGCTTCCTTTGCTTTCATGCTTGCACTCACTCCTGCAGCCACAGGCAGATCATAAATTCTGCAAGCTTTATTACAGTCTACAGCTTGTAGCATTGTTACCAAACAATGTGGGGCTGTAACCCAGAGAATATCATCAAAAAATTGTAAATGTATACAAATTGACCTTGTCTGTAATAAGAAAAATTTGGAAAATATGGTTGGCTACTTAGCTTTGTTAAATGTGATAGTTGTGAAACATATACACACACAAACACACACACACACATATATATATATGTATATATATATATATATATATTACATTTTTGGGCAGAAATCCAACGATACATTGTTTTTGAATAATATTCTAGTTTCATTTCATTTAATACCAGTCACAAAATGAATACAAAATACATACAAACAATACGCTTTAATTGAAGCATTAAAACAGACTGGTATCAAAATTAATCCCAAAATACAGTTCAGAAATATGACAAATAATCCCAGTTAAGTCAATTTAGTTTGTGTCCACAGAACAGGTTTTGCCCCCAATAAACTTTACTGTTTGTTCATTAAATCAGAATTTATCCTGAGTTTAAATTAACATTAGTTTAATCACAGGCTGAGCAACTAGTGTGACAAAAAAACCCTCCCTTTTTAACAACAAGAAATCTCCTGCAGATTCACAGCTCAGTGTTCAGCTGTCTGCCTCTGCAAAGGAAGGAAAAGGGGAAATGCAGGAGATAGGAGAGGTGTGGAAAAACTGAGGGGGAGACAGAGAGTACAGGAGCAGGCATTGGACAATATGAGTCACTCACTCGTTACAAGTTAAATCATTAATAATGACAGAAGTAAATAATAAGTCATATAGGAAAAATAAGTCAATGTTTTCAAAAAGTTTGTCCAAAAGGTGTCCGTGTTCATGTAGATTTGTCTTTGATCTATCCTACCACCAGGGGGTAAAAAATTTACATATTTGTTTTGTTTTTTGTTTTTTTTTTAACATTAAAAATGAATGCACCCAAAATGAAAAATCCCTTGTCTTTGTTTTTTTTGTACGTCACCGCTTAAGAAATAAAAGTAAAAATCCTACTATTAACATATACTGCATTTCAGTGTGCTGCAGGGGAAAAAAAAGAGGCTGCAGTACAGTAAGTGGTCAAAGCTGGTGAGATGTCAGTCCTTATAGGCTGATCCTGACGTTGTGATACTTGACATCCCCCCGGTGACCTAATTCTACAGCTCTGAACAGAAGCATGCCCGGCAGGAAACTGACAGATGCACATGACTGCCTTCCAGCTAATGGTGCAAGACAGTTACTGTGTTTACAAAGTGGTTGTGAGTGGCTGATAAGAGCAGTTGGAAACCGATGCACTGAACTGGGTTTATCTGCTTCACTACTTCAAGTCTTCTTCTGTCCATTCATGCAGTTTCTTGATATCCTATACACTTTATACTGGTAAATTCTAAAAATGCCCTTTGTATTTATTGCGGTAAGCTGTGTTAACGTTGATATAAATCAATAATAAGCTATTGGCAAGCCTACTCCAACCCACTGCCTCTCTTGGCAAGCAGCTCCAGAGAAGAGTCCAAGGAGTTGGATCCTAGAATCTAGACTGCGTGTGGAGGTATCTTTTCAGATTTGCTAAATTGGGGCTTCTTTCCCTCCAGCAAGGTAGCATTCCATTTAGGGACAGTGGTGGCCTAGTGGTGAGGAAACTGGACTTGTGTCATTGTTCATTTTGTTGATTGGTTAAATTCAGAGGTCACAATTAGTTGTGTGCAGCAGGGGCGTAGCCAGACCCCTTAAAATGGGCGGGCCCTGAAAAAATTAGGGCCGGCCAATCGCAAAGTATGGGGTTGGATTGGGTTGGGTGGGCCTGACTGACACCCACTTGGCTACACCTGTGGTGTGCAGTGGTGGTTTACAATGATTTGGAATTGTTCAGAAGAGGGACAGTGGTTATATTGGTAGAAGAATGCTAGAGATGGAGCTACCAGGTAGGAGACATAGAGGAAGGCCCAAGAGGAGATTTATGGATGCAGTGAGGGAGGACATGGAGGTCGTTGGAGTTAAAGTCGAGGATACAGAGGACAGGGGGAGATGGACATTGTTGACTCGCTATGGCAACACCTGAAAAAAGGAAAAGCCAAAAAGAAATGAAGAAGAAGATCTAGTGGTGTTTCACTAGGAGTTTGCTTTCCTTCCTTCCATGCCGCTATAGCCAGAGTGGTTGTGAGGAGATTGCGCTGTGCGGGGTCCCCGCTCCGACTACCACCCCAAGCACCTGCCCCTTGTGGTGCTTCTTGTGGTTGGTGGGTCCACATGAAGTTGGCCTGGCCAGGTTCTGTGGACCCAGACCCAGCTACTTGGCGCTTGCCTGTGGGTGCCAACCCCCAAACCCATCCTGTTTGCCTTGGGGCATTGAGGCCTCTATTATGTAAAGGTGAAGAGTCAGGAGGGATGCATCATTGACTTATATTTAAATTCAATAACTCACCTTCTAAAGCTTTTTACTGTTAAAACACACATGGACTGCAGTCAAACTAAGGAGATTCTAGGTGAATTTAGGGCAGCTTTTGCAGTTTTCTCTTATCTTTTTCCTTTCTACTTGTTTCTTTTTCAGAGGTTGCCACAGCAAATCATTGTTTCCATTCCACACTGTGCATTCTATTACATTCTCATGAGAAAAAAAAAAAACATTCTTTGATGAACTGATGTGAAAATATACCCCTTAATCTACTCACAACATTTACCAACCCAACATTTTAAAGGGCACGTTTCTCTCTAAATCACAGCCTTTATTACTGCGTCTCTTTCCATCTGATCCTTTATCATTTTTTACTTACAGATCCCAATCATATTTTTTTTTGGTTTGTAAAAATGAACCATGAAGGTTGCCATTTATAAAAAAGCATGTTTTCCATTAAACCCTATCTACAGTAGTATAAAAAAAAATAAAAACAAGCATTAGCAGAACCTAGTGCTTTTTCTCTTTCTCTCCAGCCGAGTAAACTGATGATAGTAGGTGGTGAAAACGTCAAAAGAATACAAATGAGGATTCAGAGAGCAATTTAAAAGCTAGGAAACAGAATGCATTTCAGTAGGAAAAAAAAAGGCATTTAAAAATGTTTACTTCCTTAACTGTGCCAACATTTATTTAATCCCGCAACCAGGGACCGATCTGGTGCCAATGAAACAATGTTGAAGTTAAAGCATTAGGACAATATTTTCTGTCTTTGTCGTTGGTCTGCCAAATCCTGTCATTAGTGACTACTATTTCCGAGTGCCTGATGAGTACAACATGGTGCCAGCTTCTAAGCAGAGTGCTTACCAGAGATTTAGAAACCCCATTTAGGTAAACAAACTTGGACTGAAAACGTTGTTTTTGGCCCTTCTGTCGAAAAAAGGTTAATCAAACCTTCCGTCAGTATACACTTATTCTTAAGAAACCCAAGTCATTACGTTGATTTTCTCGATTAAGGAAAATTAATGGTGTAGGCAGTGGTGGCCTAGTGGTTAAAAAAGCGGACTTGGGTCCGCAAGGCTTCAGGTTCAAATCCGCCCACTGCCAGGTTGCCATTGAGGTGCTCTGAGCACAGCACTGCCCCGACCCACATAACTTCTGGTAGTCTCACCACCCACAGGAAGGCTCACAATATGGTGCAATGTGATTTGGGTGGCGCCAACTGCCCCTGCGACCCGGCAACGGACAAGCAGAAGAAGATAAATTGATGTTTTTCACTTATATGTTCAGGGATAGAAAATAATTCATGCTTAGATGTAATTTTTCTGTAATTCAACTGTTGGAACAGACACTACCGTCAACGCTAGTTCTGTTTGACTTAAAACTAATGCAATAGATATTTCAGTCCTAGTCCTGACACCATCCCAACATTAACGGCTCTCACTGAGAAGCAATCTTATTTTACCAGCTGGAGTATTGCAACCAAGCCGTTAGTTCTGTTTATTTCTTTTTGGTGTCAGTCTACTTTAAAACAGCTAAAAAACCAGAGCACAGATAGCATCCCCGCCCACATAGAAATGACACCAGAGGCAAACTTGGATTGCGATTTAGGATTATTTGTGGAGAGAACAGCTTGTGGGAAGCAGAACTCGGAATTGTCTTCAGAGCTGTCTACTGAGAACAGCAGGTTTCTCCTCCATCACCACCACCCCCTTCATCCCACTAATCCTGCATCATTGTCTCTAAATTCTGTATTATATGAGAACAGTTGGCGGTTGAAAAAAAAAAAAAAAAAAAGAAAACCCCAGCCATTAATACTAGGATTAGGATCCAACATTTGTTTACTCTGCTTGCAGAACCTTATCCTGCTGTTGCATCATACATTCATTTTAGTGTAATCTAGAAGCTGTCAGTCAGGTCTATGTAATTACCCATTTGAATGCACAATGATCACCTCACCTAAAGAGTCAAATCCCAGAGTGTTGCATTTTCTACTTAAAATGCGGTGCAATGCTGTTGGTCAATTTAGTCACATAGACATGCAACAGTTTTGTTAATATCACCTTAAAAGTTGTTGCATGTGTAGTAGTCAGTTAGTATTACAAAATCTGTCAACAATGTATTCTGTTGGCAATGGTGGCCTAGTGGTTGAGGACTGCAAGGCTTCAGGTTCTAATCCACCAGCTGCCATACTGCCACTTTGGTGCTCTGATCATAGCACCACCCATACCCCTGTGATGTCCAGTGGGTTCACCACCCACAGGAAAGCTCACAGTATGGTCTCAGGTGCAGAAGTCTCGAGGACTTCTGGACCTGAGACCCGGTAACTGATGAATATGAATGGATGATTGAATGAATTACTGTGTTACTTCACTTTATATTATATAATTCCAGGCAAACACAATGAGATTTTGAGATGACGCAAAACTTGGTCCCAACTGAATCGTTTTCAATGTTGTAACTTATTGCTGTGCTGTATTCTATTTACAGCGGATTAGTAATTTATTTGTTTATCAATTTACTTATCAAATTTCAGGTGAAGTCAGGAAGAGTCACTGTTCTGACTGCTACTACCGTCACAACCCCTGAAAAAGGAGACAGAGGTAAATGTACACTGAAGTCTTCTCATATAAAAAAATGGCACGAAGATCAGAGCAACAGCTCAAACTAAATAATGTCTTTGTTTTATGGTCTTGGTGAAATTATATCGCTCAGAAACCAAACTTGGGCCCGAGGGCCAAATATGGCCCAAAATGTTATTATTTTTGGCCTGCAAGATTGTATCATATGTATTTTAGAGTTTGCCTTCCAGTCTATACAGGATTTAACAGGATTTGTAGTATTAGCGATTTATGCACCATAAATTGCTAATACTTTTGATATTGGGCTGTAAAAAAACTAATTGACATGTTTCCAAAAACTCCATAATAATCATTACATATTTGGAGAATGCATGCAAAACTGCCATTTCTAATAAATATTGTGTAAACGCCAGTGACTTTATCCCATTTTTCAGTTTGATGCTCTGACCCGTATTCTAGGGCTCAAACTGTGCTTTATAAAGTAATTGAAATGACATACTAAACATGTCAAGTGTTTAAGACTGAGGTGACAAGTAAGATCAAGAGATTCATGTGGTGCAAAACAAAGCTGTCATGGCAAAAATAAAAGATTACTAACAGAACATAAATAAAAATGAGTTTAAAGACCCCAAAAACACCTGCCATGTTTTTTTTTTGTTCAGTGACTGAGCTGTGAACTAAACTAAAGTGCCAAGAAAACTAAATCTCTTCAAGGAACAAGCTGAAAAACTGGACGAATTTAACGTCTGTTTGAAAATTCTGTTGAAAAGACTTCAATAAGACATCGTAAAATATGTAAAAGACAGCCTAGAGAAAGATGACCCGCCACAGAGGTGTATGCTGGGTTTAGATAAAACCATAATTTAAACACTGACAACAAATGGGATAGGTACCTTGCCAAAAGAACAGTATGAATTAAAGTTGGAGGTGAGTGAACAAAGATCAAGTTCTTCAATTCATAGCCACAGACAAAAACACTGAGAATTATGTGAGAAGAAATGATAGAAAAATAAATTAAACAACTTTTGAAAAGAACAAACAAATCAATACATTGTCAAATCTGCAGCGGTTTGAGAGACTGTGTTAGCATTTTGGGGGATCATTAATCATTTTCTGGTTTGTTTGTTTTCTTTCATTTAATATTTATGAAAAAAAAACATGGAAATTGGCTAATTACCAGTTTTTGATTTTGCACATATTCTGTGTAGGACCATTGCATATATACTTTATATCTTATAGCATATTTTATACTCCAAATACATGTATGATTGTGTGTAGTTTTATGCATATATATGTATGTATATGTTTATGTATGTGAGTAAGCATGCATGTATGGATGAATATGTGTAAATATACATGTAGTGGTTATAAATGGTTATATATGATATATGTGTGTGGGCATGTGTGTGTTTGTGTGTGTATAACACATATATTATAACATATATATATTAGAACATACTATATTTGCCTAAATTTGCACATGTATGACTATGCATAAACTAATATATTTATAAATATGTGTATGCTTATTTATATATGTGTAAATATGTGTGCCTGTCTATATGTGTATATTTATATATGCACTTTATCCAAGATGGATAATAATACAAACTTAACTACAGTAGCATAGGCGTAGACACGGGTGGGCCAGGGTGGGCCTGGGCCCACCCACTTGTCAGTCAGGCCCATCCAATCCAATGAAAGGGCTCATAAAACTTGGCTATAGTACTTTGGGGTTGGCCCACCCTAACTTTTTCAGGGCCCACCCATTTTAAGGGGTCTGGCTACGCCCCTGCTCAGTAGTAATATTGATAGTGAAATATGCAATATATATCTATGTATCTGCCTGTCTGCCTGCCTGCCTGCCTGTCTGTCAACAAGAGGGCACACTCGACATATGTAACAATGACGCTAACAACAAAGAAGCCCTTCAAAACAACAACCACATTAAATGAGAGTAGCACTGCGCTTCTCTCCCTCCACCCTCCACAAGCTTGTTTCAAGTGGTGTCACGCTACATCAGCAACCTGCTGGGGGCTAACATGAAAGCAGTAATGAGTTCAAAAACTGACCTCGGGGCAACATGACTTCTGGCACCAGACAATTATTAACAACTGTAAATATTGCATCGACATTCGTGCCCTAACATCAGGGCCTCTATACATTTCAGATGTAAAATATACAACGTGTTTTCACTATTTCCAAAAATAGAATTCTATAGAAAAAGAAAACAAATCTTCAGTAGAATAAAGCAGGTCAGGGATTATTACATGGACTGAAAAAGGAATACAGACAGCTTTATATATTATATATGTTTTATTGTTCGGCCTAGTGGTTAAAGAAGGGTGGAAGGGTCCGCAAGGCTTCAATTCTAATCCACCAGCTGTCAGGTTGCCACTAAGGTGCTCTGATCATATCTCCACCACAATCCACATAACTTCCTGTGGGCCCACCACCCACAGGAAGGCTCACAGTATGTGGGTGCAGTGTAATTTGTGTGGCACTGGTGGAGACTGTTTTCTCTATGTCCCAATAATGGATAATAGAATGAAGATAAAGGAATGAATGAATGGCATTTTGATCTGATATGAAGAAGAGTTTGACTACTTAACATTTGCCTAACCATATTATATATTTCCCATATTTATTATAACCCTGTTATAATATTCACGTTTACTTAATTAAATGGCATTTTTAAGGTCCATTTATGTATACAGAGATACATCAAGGTTCCCTGGTGAGTATAATTGATGAAAAAAGGCTTCCCTTATTAAGCAAACTGGATTTTATATATATATATATATATATATATATATATATATATATATATATATATATATATATATATACATATATACATGACTGGGAGTCCTCATCAACCAGGCTTTGCATCAGCTTTTCATCATTGGAGGTAAAAAAAAACAATATTGATCTTGCCAATATTACGTAATTATGCTAACATCGAGCTAAAAATGTGGGCCGACCAATAATATCTAGCATCCCTTGATGGGACTCATCCATATTCCTGTTATAGTGATTTTTTGGAAATCTTTTGCAATTTCCAAAGCTTGGTTGTTGCCATCCTTAATGTTTAGAACTAGCATTCACTGTTAATGGAATAATAGTAGTTAATGGAATAATAGTAGTTCATTAATCTTCATCCTCTTATTCGTTGCCAGGTATTCAGTCTCCACGGTTGCCACTCAAATTACACTAATATATACTGTGTCCTTCCTGTGGGTGGTGAGCCCACTGGAAGTTATGTATATTAGGTCTGGGCACCTCAGTGGCATCTACTGGACTCGAACCTGGAGCCTTGTGGATACAAGTCCCACTTTCTTAACCACTGAGCGTAAATTGAATTATAAAATATAAAAATGAATGTTTGTAAATGTAGGCGTGGGAAAAGAGTACAGTAGATAGTGTGTATATCTCCCTCGCGCGTGATGGCTGTTGTTCAGTCCGGGAGGTTTTCCCTCCCCGGCCTCTGTGTGTCTCTGTCTCTCCCACTGACACCCCGCTCAACCAGGAAGTAGAAGGAGAGCGGAGCGGATTCAAACAAGGAAGTGAACGCTGTCGAGTTCGATGTGAAGTCTTTACTCTGCTACAAACTGAGTGTTGACCTGTAGACAGACGGAGAGACAGATGATAGAAAACCCACAGCAGAGCTGGGAAAGCGAACTCCACTGTCTTTGAAAAGCAGCCCCACAGAGAGAGAGAAAGACAGAGTAGGAGGGAGAGAAAGACACTCACCTGTGAGTACACACCGAACTCAGTCTTACATTGCACTAAAAAAAATACCCAATAGTGTGAGGGGAGTTTTCAGTATTTGTTAGAAGAAGCGCAATCTATTGTTTAAGTCAGAAATAGCATTTTTTTTCCTGCCTTCTCTTTCCAATACAGCAGTATTTTGGCGTTTCTGTCAGCTGTGGGAATAGTAAACAAACAGAGCTCAGTGAAGAGACCTCAGTAGGACAAGAGAGAAAGTAAAACAAAGAATAATAAAAAAAAAACAGCTCTCTCGCTTATGGATATTTTTGCTTTTCATATTTACCGAGTTTGGATACGAATAAAAATGTAAAACCCGCAGGTCCGTGGATTTGTTTTATTGGTGTCCTTCTGGAGAAATGATGACCCCATTACCAGAACAGAACCAAACAAGATAAACACAATAATATACAAAAAAATATGAGTGCATGTTAGTTAAAAAATCAAGTGAGAAGTAGAAAGACAAGTAAGTGTTAGTAGTATAAGTCGGTTAGTAAGTAATAATTATTGCTTTGTGTTGTGTTGTTGTGTTGTGCAACCTACATTTTTATTTTTATTATATTTTACTGTGTCAATATTACTACGGAGTTAAGGTTGTCATTATATTTTATTATTATCTAAGTGTGTGTGTGTATAGATAGATAGATAGATAGACAGACAGACAGACAGACAGACAGATAGAGAGACAGACACTTTATTAATCCTTCTGGAGAAATTATGACCCCAGCACCAGTAGAGCACCAAACAATACAAATATAATTATATACAAAAAATGTTAGTGCATGTTAGTAAAAACATTAGATGAGTAGTAGAAAGACAAGTAAATGTTAGTAGTATAAGTTGGTTAGTAGGTAATAATTATCGCTTTGTGTGGTGTTGTTGTGTTGTGCAACCTACATTTTTATTGTTATTATATTTCACTATGTCAATATTACTACGGAGTTAAGGTTGTTATTATATTTTATTATTATCTAAGTGTGTGTGTGTGTGTGTATATATATATATATGCGTGTGTATAGATAGATAGATAGATACAGTAGAACTTAATTAAGTATTCTTTAAAGTATTCGTAAATTATGTTATGTCTGAACTCCCTGTCGGGGATACTTACCACTACGCTTACGGGATACACATCCAGATACACATGTATATTACATAACAGGTATATCCACATGCATGCCCACATACATACATACATACATACATACATACATATATATACACTCACACATATAGTACATTCAGCCAAATGGTGCAGCTATATACATACATCAGTAACATATATAGATACTTACATCAGTAAGTATTGAATATGCCTTAGGACATGAATTGTATATAGAAATATACATTAATTATATTATAAGATTGAGTGTAAATATAGTCGTATTATAGTGTAATGAAATATACAGTAATCGTAGAGTTATTGCTCATGCTCTCCCCAGAGTCTTTTGTTCTCTCTTCACCCCCGTCAGAGAAGAGTTGAACAATTTCATGACGTGGTGAACTAATAAATATGAAAAAATTGTAATTAATAATCAATTAACTGATTGTTTTTGGTTGTTTTTAAATAAAACACAACAGTATAAAAAATGTTACAGTAACATTACTAGGAAAAAAGCTGGACTGCGCTGACAATGCCTTATGTAACAGTAGAGTTTGTGCAGTTTGGACAAACTTAACATCGTATTCTGGTATTTTTAATGTAAGAAATTAGTCAAAACATTTTCCAGAAAATGCTATTGACATCAAATATATGCCAAGGGAACAGATTAACCTTAACAAACAGGAAAAAAAAAAACATATACACTACTTTTTTTTATATTTGCATGTTTGGTTGGTGCACTCAGTACAGACAAGGGCTTGTCCACATGGATATATGGTGTTTAGTGCAGTACTATAACAAGGCAAAAAGGTGCGTCATCATGTTTGTGTGCATGCCTGACTGTGCATGTGTTAGGGCTATGCAACTTAACTGTGGCAGAGTAAATAGATAAAGCTGCATGACAGGACAATAAAATGATAGCGGAAGGAAACACAGCACTAACTGCACCTGGCACAGAATTTGCCGACATAAGCTGCAATCTAAACTTAGCCATTTTCTGCTTCCCAAAGTAGAGATTGTAGATCTTAGTAAGGCCAGATGACAACACAGGAGACAACGCATGTGTAACGTTGTGGTATTGTTGGCATCCACGGTCTGTCCAGTGTCTGCAGATGGGTTCTTTATCGCAGAATAATGTGTTTGGGTGTGAATGTTTGTTCTCTTGCTGGTGATTTTTCACTCTGTACGTCATTTGTATCTTCTGGTGAGATATTATCAGGATTTACTCCAAGAGATTGCCGACTTTCCCCTGTGCAAATATAAAAGGTATTGGCCAAGGGTCACTGCTATTAATATCCTGTCCTCTATCCTGTTTGTCTCCCCTTAAGACTCCTGTGATCCCTGGAATTATTAACAGCCACCATGGACCCCAAAGAGGGAGCGCAGAGGGAAGCCGTACGACAGATGAAAGAGGACCTTCCGCAAATCGATGGCTTATGCGATGCTTGTGAACCCGACGAGGCCAAACCAGCCACACATGTGTGCCATGCCTGCACCTTTGCCTTCTGCCCAGTGCATGCTGAGAAGCACACCAGAAGGACACAGCATTCACTGACACTTTATAACGGTGGCGAGGACAAAGACCATAAGAGAAGTTGCAGTAATTTTGAAGGCAGAGCTGAGTCTGTAGATGAGGTTGATTCAGAAAGGCAAGCAGAGATGGCCCTTAATCAGGATATAGCATCACTTAGAATGGATGAGCGCAACAGCAATGAGGGGAGAGGAGATGCTCAAAATCATGTGCCACTGGCTGACGTGCCGGGTGATGATGGTGATGAGGCAAAAGCACAAGCTGAGGTGAGGCCAGAGGCCATGGCTGAAGGAGAGGCTGTCAAGAAAGACACTGTGACTGTAGAGAGACTGCGCTGCAAGGAGCATGGCCAGGAAGGTTCTCTGTACTGCAAAGCAGATCAGAAGATCATCTGTGTGGTGTGTGCTGTGCAGGGTGAGCACAAGGACCATGAAATAATTACCCTGCATGAGGCATACATGTGGCAGAAGGTGAGTGGCAAAGAACTCAGACTATATTTTTATATATACAGTTTATATATGACACAAATTTGTGAAGCGTTCCTCATTTTATGGTGGCAGTTGGTGGCCTAAGGTTTAAGGTAGTGGACCGCAATGTCCCTGGTTCGAATCCCCCCAATCGCCAAATTACAGCTGAGGTGCCCTGACCCCCAAAAAAAGTGTATATATGTGTATATATGTGGGAGTGTATGTATATGTATATATATGTATGTATGTATATGTATATATATGTATGTATGTATATGTATATATATATATATATGTATGTATGTATATATGTATGTATGTATGTATGTATATATATGTACAGTCATGGAAAAAAAATATTGGACCACTCTTTCTTTAATTTCTTGTCCATTTTAAAATCTTCCACTTAATCTACATTAATCTGGACAAATATAATAACAACAAAAAAGGCTCATAATTCAGTTTCATTTCAGAGCTGATTTCTGTCCATTTTGCATGGTTTTATTGACAGTGACAAAAATCACTTCCGTTCCTACATCACTAGCAATAACATTGTACTGACAGATACAGTGCTTTTAAGGTGATAAACCTTTAGTGGAACAAGGCATTAAGATGAACAAGGAATTGAAGAAAACAGCAGAGTGGTCTAATCATTTTTTCCATGACTGTATATATGTATATATATCCGGTAAACCAACCAAGAAACTCATAATATCATTAAGTGTGTAGGCGGTGTTAGATTGCCATAATTATTTGTTTCAGTGCATTCAAATTTCAAAACAAAAGGTAAAAAGTAAACCTTTTCACTGTCATAGCCATCCTGTGCATAACTCAAAGACTTGCATTATTCAATCAAACACTGATTCATTCGTTCATTCATTCATCTTCATCTTCTTATCCATTACTGGGTCTCAGGGGCAGCAGTCTCCACAACTGCCACCCAAATCACACTGCACCATACTGTGAGCCTTCCTGTGGGTCAAGACGGTGCCATCCTTACTGCATCACAGCGGCAACCTGCCAGCTGGCAGGTTAAATCAAACCTGAAACCTTGCATAACCAAGTTCACTTCATTAACCTCTAGGCCGCCGCTGCCACTCCACGTTGATTGAATTAGGCTTTTTTTTTTTTTTTTTTCATTCAAAATGAAAAAAAAAATGTAAGAAAAAACCTACAGACCCCTTTTTAGTATTGCATTTACTGGAAAGACACTATTTCTTTATTTTTTTTATTTTTTCTGGCCTTATTTTAGAACCCATTGTCAAGTTACAAGAGCTCAAATGTTAAAAAATGTTTGTGGATGTACCACCTGACCCCCAGCTCTCTTTCTCACCTTTTATTAAAATGAATGTTAGTGCAAAGTCATTCTAATCTGAATAATTTTTGAATGCATGTTTTTATTGTTGCCATTCCGTTCCACTGAATCGCTGTTATTTGTATATTTGATCTACTGTTAGGCCTTTGATTTTTATTATGATTAATATTGAATGTTGACCAGTCCATCATTTCATGGACCAATATATTGATATTGTGTCTGAAACTAACATTTTCCATATTGACAGACTACAATATTCAACTCTTATTGTTGTCTTTGAGATGTGACAGTAGTTGGTAGTGAGTCCTCCTCATGTAGTCTGAGGGTCCACCCACTCTCTCCATTCAGTCAGTGAGCGTCACAGGTAGTCAACCTCATCAGGTCATTGTAGATTACCATAGACTAGACTAGGAGACCAATGACTTTGACTGTAGGATACACATAATTCTTAAAGAACAAAATAAAACTGTTATAAACCAGTTATCAGTATTTGTAAATAAGCATTTATATTCGGGGACATTTATATATTTATATATTATATCATTTTATATATTTATGACACATTTTCAGGAACAAGAAATAATATATATTTTTGTTTCGTTACGATTTCAAGTAAAATATCACAAGTTATTTCATTTCGAGGACCGTTTCAAAGTCCTGGTACAGAACACAACAGAACACAAATCTGTCATTTATTAAAGATTAACCTGTCTCTTTTACTAAGACACATTACAAATAACCAATAAGATTTTACAGGATGATATATATTTTTAATTCCACGTCATGTGGAATTTTATGTAGTTCAAACCCTTTAAATTAAAAGTAGTCCGCCATCTCTTGAACGCCTTATATTGACCATTAATCACAAACATAAAAGCTAGAGAAGCCAGATTGAGATGGTTTGGACATGTTCAGAGGAGGGACAGTGGATATATTGGTAGAAGAATGATCCTAGAGATGGAGCTACCAGGTAGGAGACAAAGAGGAGATTTATGGATGCAGTGAGGACATGGAAGTAGTTGGGGTTAGAGTTGAGGATACAGAGGACAGAGGGAGATGGAAATTGTTGTTCTGCTGTGGCAACCCCTGAGAAAAGGAACAAGTTGAAAGGAAAAGAAGAAAAATCACTGTAACATGACATGCACATAAAAACATCTGCAGCACAGTGATATTAAATGAAACTCCGTTGGAGCAACATGTGACGGGGAACATCTCTGCTTCATCATTAGGTATTGTGCCAGTAGCTGTAGGTTGTTTTCATCGTCATCACAGCAGCACTTCATGCGTCTAATTTCTTCACGATGAAGAAGTAGGGTGTTCACCCACGTGACCTTATTCATAAATCGATTCAATTACACAGCCACATGAATACTATTTCTGTGAAAGCTGTGAGATACAAATTAAACTTTATGAATAAACCTTAATGTCCATTAGGCTCAGCACAAATTACTCCTCATTTCCCAGATGTCTCTTTGCTTCAGGGCGTAAAAGGTCCAGTGAGTCACCAGTTGTTCAATTCAACATTGCAATTGGTCCAGTGAGCGACATTTTCACTCCGGGCTCAGTTCTGCATTGTGCTTTTGACAATTAAAGTGCCTCTTAAAGTCAGATTTTATCAGCTCACTGAGAATATTCAGGCGCCGTGTTCCCAGGGAGAAGCAATTTACTTGGCTGCAACAGTATCAAAAACAAGGTCTGAAGTTAGGATTAATTTTTTTTTTTTTTTTTTTTTCACATTCTTTGCAACAAGAAAATATCAGATGTGTTCAGGGGAAGGACAGTGGTTACATTCCTAGAGATGGAGCTAACAGGTAGGAGACAAAGAGGAGATTGATGGATGCAGTGAGGGAGGACATGGAGGTAGTTGGAGTGAAAGTAGAAGATACAGAGGACAAGGGGAGATAGAAATTGTTGAACACTGTGGCAACTGTCTCTTATACACATCTAGATGTGTATAAGAGACAGGGTTATGGTACCACACAAAAAGAGCCACCGTGAAATGAAAATACTGTTTGTTAACATTTTTGTTAGTTTATGAAAAAAAATATTCCTTTCAGCTTGGGTTTTCACAAACTCATTAGCCCGATATGGTTCCAGCTTTGGTATAATTCAGCAGCGGCCACGGAGAGACACATTGGACAGATAGAACAGATCAGCGATGATAAATTGAGTGTGGTAACAGTGTAGGTAAACATCTGATTGTGGAACA
>JAFBJS010000212.1:34767-65586 GCA_016785265.1 Paraplagusia blochii | reverse complement strand
CAACTCCACCATTTCCATCTCACCCTGTCCTCTGTATCCTCAACTCTAATTCCAACCCCCTCACCGCATCCACAAATCTCCTCTTTGGCCTTCCTCTGCGTCTCCTACCTGGAAGCTCCATATCTAGCATTCTTCTCCCAATATAACCACTGTCACTCCTCTGAACATGTCCAAACCATCTTAATCTGGCTTCTCTAACTTTTTCTCCAAACCTTCCAGATGTGTATAAGAGACAGTTTATATATTTATATATTATATCATTTTATATATTTATGACACATTTTCAGGAACAAGAAAATATATATATTTTTGTTTCGTTACGATTTCAAGTAAAATATCACAAGTTATTTCATTTCGAGGACCGTTTCAAAGTCCTGGTACAGAACACAACAGAACACAAATCTGTCATTTATTAAAGATTAACCTGTCTCTTTTACTAAGACACATTCAACATTCAACCCCTTTAAATTAAAAGTAGTCCGCCATCTCTTGAACACCTTATATTGACCATTAATCACAAACATAAAAGCTAGAGAAGCCAGATTGAGATGGTTTGGACATGTTCAGAGGAGGGACAGTGGCTATATTGGTAGAAGATGCTGGAAATGGAGCTACCAGGTAGGAGACAAAAAGTGAAGGAGGACATGGAGGTAGTTGGAGTTAAAGTTGAGGATACAGAGGACAGGGGGAGATGGAAATTGTTGTTTTGCTGTGGCAACCCCTGAGAAAAGGGACAAGTTGAAAGGAAAAGAAGAAAAATCACTGTAACATGACATTCACATAAAAACATCTGCAGCACTGTGATATTTAATGAAACTCCGTCTGAGCAACATGTGATGGGGAACATCTCTGCTTCATCATTAGGTATTGTGCCATTAGCTGTAGGTTGTTTTCATCGTCATCACAGCAGCACTTCATGCGTCTAATCTCTTCACGATGAAGAAGTAGGGTGTTCACCCACGTGACCTTATTCATAAATCGATTCAATTACACAGCCACATGAATACTATTTCTGTGAAAGCTGTGAGATACAAATTAAACTTTATGAATAAACCTTAATGTCCATTAGGCTCAGCACAAATTACTCCTCATTTCCCAGATGTCTCTTTGCTTCAGGGCGTAAAAGGTCCAGTGAGTCACCAGTTGTTCAATTCAACATTGCAATTGGTCCAGTGAGCGACATTTTCACTCCGGGCTCAGTTCTGCATTGTGCTTTTGACAATTAAAGTGCCTCTTAAAGTCAGATTTTATCAGCTCACAGAGAATATTCAGGAGCCGTGTTCGCAGGGAGAAGCAATTTACTTGGCTGCAACGGTATCAAAAACAAGGTCTGAAGTTAGGATTAATATATTTTTTTTTTCTTTTTGTTTCCATTCTTTGCAACAAGAAAATATCAGACGTGTTCAGGGGAAGGACAGTGGTTACATTCGTAGAGATGGAGCTAACAGGTAGGAGACAAAGAGGAGATTGATGGATGCAGTGAGGGAGGACATGGAGGTAGTTGGAGTGAAAGTAGAAGATACAGAGGACAAGGGGAGATAGAAATTGTTGAACACTGTGGCAACCACTGAAAAAAAAAGGAAAAGAAGATGAAGCAACACATAATTATCAGCACGGCTATTTGTTACATGTGCTACTATTTATTTCCCAGGGAAACAGCAGCTCCCCCTTTTTTCCCTTGGATTTGAAAAAGAAAATGAGAGAACGGAACATTTTACTGGTTCACTATTAAATCAATTCCTCATATGGATTAATAAACGACAAACAAAACAGGAGAGAGAGTTATCCTACTTATACCAGAAGCACACTTCTTCTTCTTTTCCTTTTGGCTTGCCTCTTTTCTCAGGGGTTGCCCCAGCAAGTCAACAACTTCCATCTCACCCTGTCCTCTGTATCCTCAACTCTAACTCGAACTCGAACTACCTCCATGTCCTCTCTCACTGCATCCATAAATTTCCCCTTTAGCCTTCCTCTTTGTCTCCTACCTGGTAGCTCCATCTCTAGGATCATTCTTCTACCAATATAATCACTGTCCCTCCTCTGAAACATGTCCAAACCATCTCAATCTGTCTTCTCTAGCTTTTTCTCCAAACCTTCCTGTCTGTGTTGTCCCTCTAATCACCTCATTCTTGATCCTGTCCATCCTTGTCTCTGCTAAAGAGAATCTCAGCATCTTTAACTCCTCCACCTCCAGTTCTGCCTTTTGTCTTCTGCCTATTCCTAGTGTCTCTAATCCATCCATTATAACTGGTCTCACAACTGTCCTGTAAACCTTTCCCTTCACCTTAGCTGACTCTCTTCTATCACAGATCACTCCAGACCTTTGGGCAACAAAAATACTTTACAATACACTGCATTTTGTTCATGTAGTTGACAAACAAACTTTAGTTGATTTCTGTGGAACTTTAAATACTAAGAAAGTTATTACACCATTGTAATTGTGTCATCTGTTTTCTGGTGTGTCTCCGTGTTTGTTTTCATAGAACCAGGAAGGTTATGATCTGCTGGGCTGTACGCAAAATATGGCAGAGAACATAAAGACCAAGTGGACTAACCCTGAGGTAAGAGCACACTTCTAAATGTACAGAAGGATGACGATACTAGCAGTTAGATAGTAGTTTTAGGATGAAATGTCATTACATTATTTTACATAGTTGTAAAAAGCAGAAGGTATTTCCAAAACAGCATCATATATTGGAGAAACATTTTACCAACTCTTAATTTGATTAAAGTAATGTAAAGAAAATGTGGTTATTATTTCTGCAATATATTTCTAGTGATTTGTTAAGAAGATCATAGTTTTAGCGGAGTGAGAAAGTCACCCATTTTCAGCGGGCACGGTAGTGAGCGCTGCATCAATGTAAACTGCAGCAGCAGAGGCAGCGCGGTCTCAAATGAGATAAAAATGGATTAAAAGGAGATTATGTCATAAAGGCACTGGGCTGGAAACATAAGGGCTAAATATTTCAATCCATATATTTGTCATGCCTCCTCTTTCACGGATAACAGATATTGCCTAAAGGTTTTGGCAGATATAATTCTGCCTCAAGTGTATGAGTGATGGCAGCATTGCACGGTCACTGAACCGTGTTTCTTCCTGGCTTTAGTCTCGGTGGCTTTTTCTCATTCTGAGGTCACATTTTTTAATAGGACTGGCGTGGGAATTGTCTACTTACTTTGAAAGTCTATATAAGTCAATGCCCTGCAGTTATGATCGATAAGAAGATGAGGTGTGTTGAGCACTATGTCTAATTGCAAAATATTTTTAATGTGTTTGTCAACTTAATCTAACCTTATATCAAGTTATGGGAAAGACATTAAAAATAGATATGATCACTCTGACAAATGAGCTTTCCAAGTTACGAGTAAGCAACTTTTTTTACTGCCAAGTAAACTCATTGTCATCGCAATGTTGTCATCCACACCACTGCATACGAACAGTGGGCAGCTTTGGGCATTGGCAAGCAGTGTGTTTAGACGGTGCTGTGCTCAGTGGACTTCAGAAGAGAAGTCAGTTGGGGGCAGTTGGTGGCCTAGTGGCCTAGCGCCTAGTGGAAGCCCTGAAGTGCCCTCAGCATGCTATCAGGTGCTCAAACGCTGCCCACTGCTCACTTTGGTGAGGGGTTTATTAAAGAGGTGACGTTTCGTTGTGTGCTGTGGTGTGAATCACTATGTCACAATGACAGAAATAAATTTAATCCATTAATTTAAGAAGTAACAAACTTATTGTTGCTGTGATTTACACCACTGCACACAACGAAATGTCATCTGTGCATTTATTCCGTTACCAAAGTGCTTTGAGTGCCTGGGGAGCAGTGTGTGGGGATGACAGGCATGCTGAGGCACCTCAGCTGTAACTTGGCGGTTAGTGTGGACGGTGCCATGCTCAGTGGACCTCAGTGATAACCTTGTAGCTGGTGGACTCAAACCTTAAACTCTCTGGAGTCAAGTCCAATTCCTTAACCACTAAGCCCCTTTTGCATGTCTACTAATCATGTTTATTAAATTAATTACTGCAGTTCTCACATTTTTAACCATTTTTAACCATATATATATATATATATATATATATATATATATATGCTGCCATCACTCATACACTCATAAAATAATGTTTATTATCTGAAAACAAAATTTTGTTTGGTATCATATTAAACATATTGTCCATATTGTTTGCAATTCAAAAAAATATATATTTAATGGGTTGTTTAATTATTTACCAAATAACACTTACCATTAAGAATTATTCAACAAAAATGAGCCGTAAACACAAATAGTAAAAATGTGTTCTTTCATTTTACGTGTCATTATTTGTATAATAATATTTATCAACAGTAACATTACTAATGTATCGTATTAACATAAATTAAGTTAAGTGTTAAGTGTGTTCCATTTTTTCCTCATGATACAAGGATGCATCTGATTACTTCTTGACTGAGCTATTTACCCATTATATCACAATATCATACATCTTTTCATGATTATTATTATTTTTTAATGTTATCCATATATTTTTTTTTTATCTGTGATTTTAATGTTTAAATAGAGGATTTAAATTAGATTAATTAAATAATTATCTGTATAGTTCCTGTGGGGTGGAATGAATTAATTGTTTTCTTATGGTGAAAATGCTATTTAGAAACAAATGGATCGACACAAGTGCTGTAGTGGAACGGATTAAACTCCGTATTTAGCGGCACCACTCTGTTACCCTCAGAAGTCTTTAATTTAGACGTCAGTCTACAACAAACCCTGAAGTAGGTCATTGAAAGTGAAAATGAAAGCGGTTGTTTTTCTGTGTTTTTCTCTCTTTTTGCCTGTATTACTCATCAATCAAAAAAAAAACAAACATCTAGTATATCCTTAAAAACAGTGCTAGTTTTTCCATGACAGTAATTGTAGTGATGCCATTGTTTTGTGTTTGAAAATCAAATCCAAAGTATTATGTTTTGTGTACTGTAAGGTTCACCTAAAGAGCAGCAGGTTCAGGGACATATAGCAGTTGGCAGGAGCTGAGTCTGTTCTACTGACTACTCCTGTTCCACCTTCTGCTCTGCTCCTGCTGCAAAACTGTATAAAACCACCATGGGAGGACAATTGCGCTAAGGAGCATTACTCAGTGTCTACAGGGAGGTGACACCAGCACAGCAGGATAATGTAGAAGGTTAATTTGATTGGGTATAATATCTATTATCATTGTGAAATATCAATGCTGCCCCAAGGACTTGCTGTACATATAGTCTTTGGAGGCTTCATTTCGAAGGTGCAGTCTATTTGATGAAAACCACTTACCTGCTCAGTCACAGGGCAAGGTGTTAGAGAACATTATGGGGATTTGGCCGCGTGTCCTGCCTGTACTGTGAAATGTCAGCGTTTCTTGTTATGCATGACGGACAACCATCAGAGTGAGTGCTCCTGGTAAGGACATTTGCGCGTGTAAGAAGGAGAAGATGCAAGCAGGAGGGGCAGAACAGCAGAGTAACACAGGCTAAGAGAGAAAATCTTAGGTTGCCGTTCGGTAGAGGCTAAACCTCAGAAGGGTTTACATTTTTAAAGGAATGGTGTAAGCAGATCGTGTGGAACGGAGCATTTGATGGAGAGATTTAACCCCTTAGTGTCCTGTTTGCTCATTAAATCTAGCCCATTTAATTACGTACATTGCCGGGGGTAGGGAGGTTTTAATCTAGTATCTATAAAGCTCATAACTCAGGTCTTCACGGGGGAAAGGAAGACGTGTAAATGGGGAAAAAAAAAAAAAGGTGATGAGTTTTCATACATATTAATAAAAGGCCAAAGGCGTAACATAACATCATGGATCTAAATGATAGTGTCTATCAACCACCCAGGTGTTACTCATCATTAGGCCCCACATTGGCCTTTTTCTCCCTTTTATGCACCAGAGACCCATCCACAACACAGTCACAACTGGGACCTAAGTAAAATGGTTTAGCAAGATTTCTGAAAATACAGTTAAAATCCTATACATTCTGCTGTTTTTATTCCCTTTTTATACAAACCTCTTGGTTCATTCTTTTTTTTAATTGTCACTATCCCTACTTTTATTTACTGTATACACAGATGGTGATATTTATGTCTACATATCCACTAATTAAATTACTCTCACTTCCCTGCGCCCTAACCACAAAATGAATTATTGCTCACACTCACAATACCCTGTCACTGAACTGTATAAATGTAATATTAACCCATCATCTGTCCCAAATCCCTCAACCAATCTATCGGCAACTCCCTCAGCACATTTAGAATTTTCATAATACTTTTGACATGTTGACTTTATTGCTAGTTCTGCATTCTTCCAACAGACTGTTCTGCTCAGATACGTCTGTCACTATTCTTTATTACAGTAGACAAAAAAAGTGTACAAAAAAAAAAAAAAAACCTTCACACTACTAGAATTAGAGGCGTCATTAGAATCAATCAGACAAATTACTAAATTGATTCAAGTTGGAGGAGGCAGTGTATAAGGAAACTGACTTCAGGTTTGAGGCCACTGCCAGGTTATCACTGGTGCTCTGAGCATAGCTGACCCACATAACTTCCAGTGGTCTCACCAACCACAGGAAAGCTCACAATATGGTGCGTTGTGTGATTTGGGTTTCAGTTGTGGAGAGTTCTGTCCCCTGTAAAAATAAGGGGATGTTAATAAATGACTGATTGAATAATTCCAGTTGATTTGAAAATAAATGTTCCTTTTTGTGGATCCAAAACCAGTTTAAACTTCACCTTCTCATTCTTCCTAATTAGGCATGTCCATATTAACTCACCTTTGTCATTTTACCGTGTCAGACCTAACTTGAAGGTCACATCTACATCTGCCTGTTGTCTAGCAACATCAATAAGAAGGGGTTTCGGACCTGTAGGGAAAACGCAAGGTGCCTCCAACAGCTGTTGAGAGACTAGCCTGATAACTGGCAGAGCAGCTTAGTTACATCAGCCAAGTCACAACTCTGCACATGTGCATTGCCTTCATCCGTTCTCCTTGCATAATAAAATCTACAAGAGCAGCAGACAAATAAAACCTGTCCTGGTGAGATAAGGCAGATGAATAGGCATATGAGGCATTATAGCCATTACAAGACTTAGGCTGTTGGTTTTATTCATCTAACTTTCCTCTAGTCCTCCATTTCACTTTCCCCTTTGTTTATTTTTTCTCACAGTGTCCACTTTACCTGTAAGGATAACTGCATAACTGAATTACTAAGTGCAATTTCCCATAAAGTTGCTTGGCTGACTTTGCAGTACTCACAGTCAAAACATAGATAAATGCTTCATATTTAAAATCTATTAGAAAGCCCAGGGCTTTCTCTCATTTTGTTCTTATTTCATTAACTTTCATGTGATTTGTTAAAACCCCATATGTCTTAATAATCATAATCAGTTTGCGCCATTGTGTTTTATAGTACTAACAATAAGTGCCATTTTTAAGCACATAGAACGTGTTGTGTTTAATAACATTGGAGCAAACGCAGAAGGGAGTGGGAAGACTTCTCTTGGAGGAGGGCCATCATTGCCAAGGGCAAAGACATTTAAAATGAATTTACTCCCAATTTTCTGTTAATGCTTTCTAGCCCCTTTTAAAGCATTAAGCCAAAGTTAGTCGGCAGCAAGAGTAATGATTTGGCATGAAAGAGTCATCCAGCATCAAAGTTTTATCTCCTTTTTTTAGATCTAATATCGAGAATCTAGTTGTTATCATGACTTTTGTGGATTACGTTTTCCCCTTAAAATTCTTGAATTTTACCATCACATTTTCTCAATCAGTTGCCCCCAACATAGATTGCAACACAGACTGGTTAAATGTCTGCCTATTTTTTTCACAGAGCAGTCTTTAAGATGTTGTAAACACATAGTTGAACCCAATAAAATTAAATGTCCGGTGTACTGAAGTATTTTCCTACCTATAAAATCCTCCTACCCGAGTTAACTCTGCATGCACACAATGGATTTTTAAAGTGTACACACGCCTGTAATTTTCTGCTACCTGACAGATTTACATGGTGATTTTCTTGTTTCAATTAAGTTGTTTCCATCTAATAAGTCACATTATCGATAATTTATCTCTGAACAAGCTGTAAATGCAATAAATGGGCAGATTTGCATTAATGTGAATAGAAAATGTGTCATAATGCACACTTCTGAGCTATTTTGTCATTGCAAACCTATTATAACAAAAAATCCTTAAATATTTGATTAAGTAATATATAGAAAACAACTGCGCAGATTAGAATCTTTAGTCACAATGAGCTCACGGCTGTTCTAATAGTTTTGAAATCCTGGCCATTGTGTTGTTGAGAAAGTAGTTGATGTAGATAAGAACTGAGACAAGACATGGAGGAAGCATTATTTCTCTGCGGCCCGGCACCAACTGACCCATGCACCTGTACCGGTCTGCAGCCCGGTGGTTGGGGACCACTGTTTAGGATGAAACATATGCAGTTCACGTTGTGTTTTTAGGCATTTTACACACTCCAAAAAGGGTTTAGTTGTAAGCAACTGGACTTCTTCTTGGAGTTGAAAAACGTTTCATTCCTCAACTGAGGATGTTTTTAAAGTGTTTTTTTTTTTTTCGTTTTTTTTTCCTGCTCCTTCTTTTGTTTTTCCTCCACTTGTTATTCATGTTCTCTAATGCTGTTACCTCTTACAATGTCTGGTTTCGTATCCTTAGCTTGGAGCAATGCAAATGGAGATTAGCATGCATGGACGTGCCTTCCTTGCCTGAAAGACAAGCTCTGAGTAAAACTCTGTTGGTGAGGAAGGGATCTAAGGACAGAGTGTTTCAATGGTCAACAAACACAGACCCAAAACATATTTTTGACACCTGGATACTAAAACAGATTTCAGTCCTCCAAATTTAAATTATTAAATTATATCATCAAATGTGTAGAACATTCTAGGGTCAAAATAATTATCAAAATTTTACAAAAGTGGCAATGCCTGTGATTTGAACAAACAAAATACACAATGAAAACCATACATATAGGAGGTCTGATTGTGCTGCTACGAAGACATGTTGCTGTTTACTAAAACATGGCCATGCTTCTTGCCCCTGCCTATGAAGACTGATGATTTGTGAATGCTGCACCTGAAAAGGGCGTCTGAGAAGAAAACAAATGAACTCTGCCAAAAAGAAACAGAAAGAGCCTGGAGCTGATGTTTATTGATTAAAGTAATTATTACACATGCATTGGAGTTAAGATCGCAACCATTTGATGTGTTTCACCTCATTAGAGCATCCCTGTCAGAGGTGGTGCCATGTACGTGGGGTGGCGAGTGTGGGGTGTCGGGTTTACTGAGGTGTGTTAGCCCTAATGAGTCATAAAGAGGGCCTTGTTGGTAAATAGGCAGAGAAATTAAAGTGGGATGTCACTGAGGTGGTTTGATGCCCTAAGAACCGAACAGATGGTTTTGCTGTAGTAAAAAAGGTCTTTAGGATCTTTATATCTCCCCTTTTGCATATTTTCTTTTTAAAGAAAAAAAAATGATGACTATGTTGTCTGTAGTTTGTTGTTGCCAGGAATGGGATTCTGGAACTCTAGCATAGTTTCTAATACATAAAAAGAAAAACAAAGGCTGCAAAAAAAAGACTGAACACAGACATTTAGAACTCTTGCAAGTGCAACTCACACAAACCATAAAGAAGCTCATATTTTCCTGCACAGTGCAATGACAACGTCTAAACTGGCAGGCACAGTCGGACATGGACGAAGTGATGGCTTCGTTCAGACCTGTTCACGACCATAAGGCGCAGTGTACTAAAAGGCACAGTTTCAGTTATGTTTGCCATTACTATATTTAACACACACATAAGGCGCACCTGATTATAGGCCGCGCGTTTTATATGCAATCCACGTCCACAATCCCCCTTTAACGTTCTCATGGTGTCTTCTACTACGTCCGTCTTACAACAACAACACACACTGCACTATAGGGGCGCCGGACATTTTGAAGAAAATCTAAGATTATTATGTGTGCCTTATAGTTGTGAAAATACGGTTAATAAATTTATGAGAATAAGTTAAGAACAAAGAGATTTCAGAACAGTCGCCAGATTGCAAACGAAAAAATTGCTCATAATACATTCCTAAATGAAAGAGGAATAGATCTTTGTCTTTCCAAAAAATATTTTCAAAAAGTGTATTTTACCCCATTTATTATTTA
Source organism: Paraplagusia blochii (assembly GCA_016785265.1). Taxonomy (NCBI): domain Eukaryota; kingdom Metazoa; phylum Chordata; class Actinopteri; order Pleuronectiformes; family Cynoglossidae; genus Paraplagusia; species Paraplagusia blochii. The sequence continues at coordinate 55,407 of JAFBJS010000212.1, read as the reverse complement.
CAATATCTCTGCTGCCACACTGTGTCTGCTACTCCTGCAGACTTTACTACTAGACGTTACTACTAATAGATGGTTTTATCAACAACAAAAAGTGTGTTTTGTGATGAAATTTGTAAAAAAAAAAAAAAAAAAAATAAGATGAATAAATAAATAAATCCCCAATTAAGAAATATATGAATGGATGGCATTGGAAATTAATTTTTGATATTGTTGATTCTCCATTAAAATGTCTTCCTGGATTTCTAATTTCCCATGCTTCCATTCCTTGGTCCCAGCTTCTTCCCATATCATGTACAACCCCAAAATCAACTTTGTAACCCTTTTAATACCGAGGAAACTCTTCATCCACACACAGAGCTGTGGGTTTCACCCCCTTTTTTCTTCTTGCCCCAATACTGAAGAAATCCAGAGATTCCCGTCTTTTGAGCCATCATATTGTGAAACATCCCCCTCTGCCCTCTATAGAGAGAAGTCGGAAACACATGCTGTTTATGTCCCATTACTTTCTGGAAAAATTGTTGTTTGATAGATTTTTACTAAGGGTTTGTTTTAGTTTTTTAGCTTTTGTGCTTACATTGGGACCAGGACAAACCTGTGGCAATAATAGTATAACAAAAGGGCCCTTCGGTCTTGGATCATTCTCTTCGCGTTAATGTCCTATAATAATAAATGGCAACTTTACAACCAATGAAGCACTTGCAGTCAACACATAAATCTGCATTCATGGTGATGTACTTATGAATATATGAATGAACAACTATGTGCCAAATAGCAACCAATCAGTATCACTCGGCCCGGCATGAAGCGGCGCTACTATCCAAGTAAGCAAGCGTTGCGTCCAATCAATGATGTGGTTTGATGTTCAGAGCCTGCTCAAATTTGAAAGCGCTCCACCTTTTATTGTCTGAGCTGGAGGGCTGATTCATGTTAGAGAGTGAGTCTAAAAACCTCTGTTGGACGCCTCCATGTGTCGAGAGACACTATAAAGGAGTGAGTCATTGTCTGAGCAGCTTAGGTGACAGATTGATGCCTGGGTTGTTTTGGATCCGGGAAGTTTTAAAAACACAGCACCTGTGTCGGCACCTTTGAAAAGCACTAGCATCAAAGCGACTGCTGTGTATTGCGCAATATGGTAAAGTCATCCAAGGAGAAGCTGACATTGTGACACAAACCTGGCAACCTACTGTCATGTTGATTAAACTTGTTAGGTGACATGAGTTTATCTCAACAACTTCATTAATACATTTTTTTTGTTCTTATTCCGTAAAACGCTCACGTTAACATTTTCTTGCATCGGCCTTTTTTCAGATGTCCACAGAAGAGCTTGAGGACTATGTGACCGAACAGTTTGATGAGCTCCGCAACTTGGTGCTTCTGGAAGAGAAGAGGACCCTCCACTTGGTGGACCTCAAAGAGGCGTTCTTAACAGCGTCGGCTGCAGAGAAGATCGCGGAAATCACGGCTGAAACTGAGCGGCTGCAGAAGGAGCTGGCTAACATCACGGACCAGTTGACGTTGTTGGAGCAGGTGGATTCAGACGCAGGTGGACCTGCTTTGGCACAAGCCCTCATGGCAGCCACAGGACCTAACCACAGAGTCCTGGTAAGAAATGTTTGTTTCTGCTGTTTGCTGCTTCTTTGTTTTAACTACATATAATGTTTAGGTCAGCATACCTCCGGCTGTTTATTTTTTACCATCTAGTTTTCACCCAAATGGACATGATTGCCCCTAGGAAATTGGTTCTCTAGGAATAAAGCCCTGAGACAGCGATTCAGGCGAACACACTAAAGATGTTATATATCTTAAGGTTCAACTACTGCCAAAAACCACTTTAGGTATGGTAAATAACAATAGAAAAAGCTTCAAACAAAACAATATTGTTGCTTTTGTTCTTTCTGCTCTGTATATGATAGTTTGCAGTCTGGTTCAAGCAGACATTCCTTAAGATGCGGTCAAAGATGAAACATAAAAGTGCTCACTTTGTTTTATTTGGATTGGCAAAAAAGATGCTGATTTTACATCTGCCTCTGCACAGCTGGTTTTGAGTTGAACCATGAAAAACACCATGCTTAAATTCAGCACTTTTATTTTACATGAGAGAAGGGATCTACTTTTACATTATGTAATTTCCTAGTTATAGTTACTGCTCTCAGTTTGATGCAGGTAGTTTGTGCAGAAGGGTTGTAGCTATTCTGCTGAGACAGCGTCAATCCAAGCGTCTTTCCCTGACTTTCTTTCAACTTTATATATTTATTTATAGAACTTTATTAATCCCTCGGGAATATTCTTCAAAAACGTATGCCTCTGCATTCAACCCGTCACTGGAGCACCCCGGGTGCAGAGTGTAGGGATGATACCATGCTCAGGGCACCTCAGCGGTAACTTGGCGGTAGGGGGATTTGAACCGGGGGCCTTGCCGACCCAAGTCCACTAGGTCGCCAACTGCCCCAATATATATATATATGTATATGTATATAGTTATATATACAGTGGTTATATATCAGCATTCATACATACATATATCTTTGATGTTTTTGCATTGTCATAGTGCTGCGTGGCTTGTTGTTCTTTTTAAGCCAGATTAAATGCATTATGGGTAAATCTTAGATAGGGAAGAAATGCTCATATCATCCGTGCATTGGTCTGCACATTACGAAAAAGACAGGTGAAACTGCATGTGATATCACCGAAATGATACAGAGTGTGTGAATCTGTCTAAGGTTAGTGCTCTGGTTATTAGGAAGCAGCAGCTGGGCCCTATTACATCTTGTCCTTTTCATTAACTCGCCCATTAGTCAAAGTTATATCCTCGTTTTCAAGGCGCTCTTAGCACCAGACCATATGAGCAGTAACAGTTTACGCTCTTCATCTTCCTATATCCCAGTGCTTAAGCACAGGAACAAGCGCAAAGCATCTCAATCCACTCATTTTCGTAGTCTTCTCTCTTACCATTTCCACACAGACAGGAGGAAGGCTTTAACCACGCATCAGCTCTAAATTAAAATATCCCTCTGTGTCTGTTTGTCAATTGCCATATTTTATTCCCCACCATGAAAAGAAAGGGCTGGTGCTTTGCCACTGCTGTTCATCGTGAGGAAGCTGATGTGCCCTTTGCTTTTTCATGCCGAGAAATTAATCCTCTGCGGACAAGCTTTATTACAGGCCTAATTGAATGCCTGTGTTTAGCCTGTTTGTTTTTCATAACAGTTATTACTGGTCTGTGTACTATGGTATATTGCCATATCAGGCTACAAGTAAATGTTGTTCGGAGATGTGAGATTAGGGGACGAATGCACAGGCCTTGAGCTCAGGCAGCAAATCATGTAACAAGTGCCTGAATTTTAAAGTCTGTATGAATGAATGCATGGCGCACCCGTCATCCATTCATCAGCTGGAAAACATTTTTTTGTTCCAACCAAGCGCCTATACTTTACAGTTCATTTTGCAATTTTTTTGCAACTCTTTAAATATGCGTATATCAACCCTGTACAGCCAGCCAATTAGAAAATAGAAGATTGCAGACCTTTGACAGACTTATTCCAAACTGGAGGGAAATGTATGGCTGACAGTTGTTGTCAACCGTTGTGTTAAGACAATTTCGTCCATACCACTTAATTAAGCAGAACCTATAGGGATATGTCTTATGTACAGTACTTTAGACACGTGGATCCTCCCACATCTAGAGAAAAGCGGTCTCGAGACGATAACTCACATTGTCGCTATCTATCAAGCCGTGTCCTTTCCCACAATTAGTAAATTAAACTGCAGTCCTTTACTTCACTCTAGTTCTATTCAACCATGAAGGTTATTTTATACCTGTGACACAGATGGTCAAGAACCATCAATATCTTCCTCATGTTTGACAACCGGATAATTCATCTCTTATTCTAAAGTAAAATGTCAAAAAAGTATATTATAAAACAAAAGGAGAGATACAAAAAAGACACATTTCTGTGAAAGGACAGTTAAAAAAATAATGTTTTTTTTCATAAAACCTGTTACCTGAAAATTGTTCCATTGGTCAGTGATTACGGCCCATTTCCACATATTGTAATGTGTCAAATCTTAATAATAGGAGACGTATCTCTCCTGAAGACAGGACAGTCACACTTCTGCACTCTGAGCTTTTAGCATATTTGCCAACGAAATTAGGCCTAGTTTCGCTTTCCCAAGAAAAAGGTCTTGGATATTGAAGCTGTACCAAAAGTAATCTGTGTCAAATCTCTGAAATACGGTGAAAGTATAACCTTGTCATTGCTCAAGTTTCCCTTCATAAATATTCTGATCCTACACATTGAGTTAAGTGTCATTAGTGGGCTTTTCTTTTGTACCCAGTTGGTTTCTCTAACCTGACTTTGAAGAGTGTCCCTCGATTTCATTGTGCAACTTTTCAGTCTTACTATCCCACAGTTCCAAATATAAGAAATCTGTGCTGTTGACTTTGGTTTCTTCATAACAAAGTAATTGAACCAGGAACTGTTGTGAAGTGTAGTCCTGTGGCCACTGAACTGAAGTGAGAATCAGCCTCAAGTTACTTCAAGTTCAATTCGAAGATAAAAACAAAGTAATCAAACTCTCTTTACCACTTCCTGGTTCGAAGAACCTACAAGGGTTAATAAAAATGTACACACACAGATAATCACATCCCTAATCTTATTGCTCCAATACACAGTTGATAACTAATTTGTTTTTTCCACACATTAACTGAAAGACTTTTTTAGCACATGGAGTGTAAATTATTATCTCAACCCACAGTGTTTATTTGTGGAGGCTTGTCCTTCACGGCTTGCATCAGTAATGACTGATATCCATCTAATCTATGAGGCTAATTTTGCTCAGGTCACCTATAAAAAGTGTAAAATCTCAGAAGTGTAAACATTTTCCTCCTATTTTTTTCTCCTTTGTTTTTCCTTCCAGTATTATATACCATTGTTTTGGTATTTAAGAAAAATAATAACTCAATATCCTGTAATAAATCTATTTATATTTTATGACAATCCTTACATTTTTTTAACAAAAGAATAAGTAAAATCCTCTAACTTTCTTTAATGTTCTATCAAGGACAGTATTCAGACTTGAGACTTAGGAAAGGCATCATTGTTTATCAATTATTCATTTAGAGTCTTTAAATATTGGATCAACCCTATTTATTGTGCTTTTTATGTTTTCCAGCTACAACTTTGGTTAAGGTCAAGGTTTAATAATTCATTTATAAAGATAGATAGATAGGCAGGCAGGCAGGCAGGCAGACAGACAGACAGGTAGGCAGGCTTGAAACACCGCTGGGTGTGACGGTGCGTTCACGGCCGTACCGTCTTCTTATGCACAAACGTAAAGTGGTGCAGAAGGAACTAAAACAGATGCTGGAAATGGGAGTTATTGAAGAGTCACACAGCACCTGGAGCAGCCCCGTGGTTCTAGTGGGTAAGAAAGACAGGTCTGTTTGGTTCTGTGTTGACTACAGGAAAGTAAACAGGGTGTCACAATTTGATTTAATAATTCATTTATAGAGATAGATAGATAGGTAGGTAGGTAGGCAGGCAGACAGACAGACAGACAGACAGACAGACAGACAGACAGACAGACAGGTAGGTAGGTATATGGATAGATAGTGGTATAGATAGATAGATAGGTAGATAGATAGATAGATAGATAGGTAGGTAGGTAGGTAGGTAGGTAGGTATACGGATAGATAGTGGCCTAGATAGATAGATAGATAGATAGTGGCCTAGATAGATAGATACATAGATAGATAGATAGATAGATAGATAGATAGATAGATAGATAGATAGATAGATAGATAGTGGCCTAGATCGACCTAGGTAGGATTTTAAAATATAAATCTTTATCGTTTTACTCCTCAGCCATATTTCCTGTGTCCAACCAGATGTAAAGCAAACCAAATAATGTGTGATTCCTATAGACAACATCCTCGTTTACAAACCATTTATTGATTTTGTGGTTTACACTGCGATTTCCCAAATTGATTTTTCCAGTCTGCAGACATATTTAAAAATACAAAATAAAACAAAAAAAAATTGACTGCGGTTCAGTATTTGAAACCACATATTTGTTGAAATGTGAAACTAATTAGATTTAAAGGCAGACGGTCTGATATGCCTCTCTGGTCATCCGTCCTGAAACCTCAGATTTCAACAGACTTGAGTTAAACTGCATGGAAAACCTTGTCAGCCTGGGTAATGTGGTCCAGTGTGAATATTGAGTTAATAAAGGCTCAGCAGTGTTGGGACGGCATTTGACATTGTGTGTCTGTGACCGTTACATAACAAACAAACATTGAAACATCTGTGTAAATGAGCTGTTAAATCATAAAGTGGAACAGTTTTCCACTGGTGTCCCCCTGATACAGTCCCCAGCTACTGCACAGGCTTTGAAGGTGTCCTTGAGCAGAGCAGAGCAGTGAACTCCTTATCCTCCTGATGCTGCATCATCAGCCTGTGACCCGTGAATGTCTTTCTGTCAGAAACGTGTCTGCCGTTCAGTCCAAGTAGCAGGGGGACTCAGGGGGACGCAGATGGATAACACCTGGCGGATTGATGCTACTGTCTCCTCTATGTATTTACTTATAATAAAATTAAAAGATGATCATGAAAACCTCTGTTATAATCAGGTCTTTAGCATTAAACTGACCTTGATAGTCATATTATTACGTATTATTGTGAAGATTGAAAAGGATTTCTCAGAAATAAAAGAAAGCAAACATTCCAGGAACAACATCTGCAGCTGCTGCCAGTTTTTCGAGCAGGCTGATCAGTATACATGAGCAGAACTTGGGCTGAAATTTGGAGATGAATTGTTGAGATTTAGAGCTACCAGCTGTAAACGAAGATGATGTAGAAGATGTTATGTACGTTTTATGTGTTATTCACATCACCTGTGGAACAATTGTGTAATTTATTTCATTCTCTCTCTCCCTCTCTCTTTGTTTTGTTTTTCTTGTTTATAGCATGACATTGACGCCAGAGCAAGGTAAGACTGACATTTTTTTTTTTAAATACTGCATAAAGGTTTTTTTTTTTACTTACCCCTGTAAAACAGGGAAACCTTGAAACAACCCAGTAAAGTCACCCAAAACAAGGTGCAACGGGTAAAGAGTTGTTATTTATACAGCCTTTAAAATGTTGATGGCCACTCACAACTGTTACCTCTCTGCTTTTTAAATCACACACACTTGCCACAATTGCATGCAATATTGCTCACCCTGACCCAAAATTCTTTTGAGCTATTTTTGTCTGAACAAATGTACCTTCAGTGGTACCAGGCATCAAACATGAGTGACCATGAAAAAGCACTAATGCAAGTCAAAAAAACACTCTCTGGCAGTCTAAAAGAGAGCTGACCTAGAAACCTGAGTGGGTGATAACAGTGCAGTTCATGTGAATAGGATGGAATTTCAGTTGTCATTAAAAATGTTAAAGTTTTTTGTTAAGGCTAACTATTTAACAACAAACATCACAAAATCAACAGTCCACGGATTAGCAGTGGAATTGGATAAAAAATGTAAAAAAAAATAAAATAAATCTTCCATTCATGTACATACTGTATAATTTAGCTTATTTTATCCAACATAAGCCAGGGAATGTTCAGTGAACATTTTAGACGGTGATAGAAAACATGGTTATGCTTTTTTTAAATTCATATTTTCTGGACTGTTTTGTAAGTGACATGGAAATTGATTTCAAGATTTCAAAAGGGACAAATGATGATGGTATAATGTGGCATCATTATAGAAGCCTAAATGTTTCAGAATTTTTTTTTTTTTTTTCCTTTTACTGTTCTACCTGCTGCAGATAATTTAAGAATTTACCACAGGACCAGAGTCATATGCCTGGCATTAATCATCCCCTGCCTGGTAATGATGCCAATCAAATGCATGTCACGTTAGGAACTCAGCAAGGTAATTAGTGCATGCCTGCTGGAACTGGTGGAGGTGACCTTAGGGCTGATCCAGGTAGAAGGCTGCGGGCAGTTGCTGACAAGGTACATCTGTGATTTTGAGTGTATGCAAAACTGCCAGTGTTTGTGTGGACTGGTATTACCTGATGGTCCATACTGGGCCTCAGAATCTCTGAATGTACATTTTCCGTGTCACTCCGCCTGCAGGTGTGAGAAAAGGGAAAGTGAGAAACAGGTCCAGACAGATGTAGGCGTTATATTTTCAGCTGCTGTTGCAGTTTTTTGTGTCACTTCTTGCTACATCCCTCACCTTTATCTGAGTCGGTGTCAGATAGTCTGGGATGAATCGTCCTTTGAGTCGTCTCCCAGGTATTGATCTGTTGACACCAAACACTCTCAGCCACTTTCAACCACAGCATGAGTGTACCTAGCACCCCCTGCTGTCTATGCCACTCTTGTTAGCTGCCTATCCTGGGTGTCATCATGAAGGCATGCAAATATAAACAAAGCCTGTCCATCATGTTCAGGGACATGTTTCTTTTGTTTATCCCACTGTTTTTGTCAACTTGGCCTACTTTCTTACTTGAGTACTTGGGCCCTCGTTTCTCAACCACAAGGCCAATGACCAGTGATGGGCCATGGGGCTTTTGGTACTGAGATGCAGAAATGACATTTAATTGTCATTATTCTATTATAAATATAGTGACAGACATCACAACAATAACTGAAATGAGTGTGATCAAGTATAAAAAAAGCTGAAGTCAGGAAAGCACTTAAAAAAAGACAAAAAACCAACAGGTCATTTAATCATATGACTGTTCTCACTACATAATATTAATATTAAGATATTTAAAAAAAGAATAAGTAAATCAATTCATCAGTCCACTGGTTAATCTTCCTCTTGTAAGTGGATTTGGGTAAAGCTTCTGCTGAAAGCATAAAAGATAATGTAAACTATCCATTCATCCATCTTCCAACCACTTCCCACCCATCAATCAATCAATAAATCAAATTTTATTTATATAGCCCACATTCACAAAACACAGATTGTCACATGGAGCTTCACAGGGTTGGTAACATCCTCTGTCCTTAGACTGTCAGCCAGGGTAAGGAAAAACTACCGAAACAAAACCCTTTTATCGGGGGAAAAAAGAGAAAAGTCGGAACCTCAGGGAGAACCACAGGTGACCACTTCCCTAAATGGACAGACGTGCAATGGATGTTACTCAGAAAATACAGTGTACAATTTCAATACATAGAAACCAATGAAAAGAAGGTTTAAGTTCATGTTGGTCTTGGTCTTGTAGATAACCTCACATTGTACCATACTAGTCCCTCTTGGAAGGCTGCAATTCCTAACTGGAATACAATCTTACCCAGTGTGTGAACTCTGGAGTTCCGGACTAATGAGGGAGAGGTGTCTTTGGGTCAAAGTTTCATTCATCAGAATACATTTTTACTGTCAATATAAGGATTATTGTTGGTCTTTCCAGGTCAGACTGTGCTTTTTTGGACATTTCCGCCTCTGTATCAAACAACAGCATTGCATAGACAAAAAAAAACAAAAAAAAAAAACTCACATAGATTTTGTCTGTCCCACCTCAGCTAAATCTATTGGAGTTTAGAAGACTGAATCACCCACTCTGTCACCTGCAAAACAAAAGTTTGGGGGAAAATAACTACTTGTCTACGAAATAACAGCAGAAAGATAAGTCAGCAAAAGCAATTTAATCATTGACTGGAAACGAGTTCTCTGGATAACAAAATGCTAGGTGTAAAAGGGGTGTGTTGTCCAGGTTATAGAGGAACGTTTTTGTCGCAAACATTTCTTTGAGTTGGATAAGAAATGGCACTCTCTGTGAAAACTGAATCAAATGACACAGTGACAAATACACACGAGTAGGTCCTTGTAGATGATATCATAATATCTCTCTCCTTGCCTTCCTTCCTAATAGTGCATCAGTTAGCATGCCTACCTTGGTAGCAGAGATGAGGTAGTCCCAGGTTCAGATCCCAAAGGAACCACATTCAAGACAAGAAAGAACAACTTCAAATTAGTATTTTTTTGTTGTTGTTGTTTTACATGTTTTTCAGTGAATTCTGGCAACGGGGCTATTGAAAGGTTATACTTCATAGAACCAATCTTTTAGGAAAGAAGAATAATACAGTTTGGGCACCTCTAGCTTGGGATTTATTAGATAGGAACTACAGCCAGTTGTCAACATGAAAGATATTCATAGTTGGCCCAGCAGCATCGTGACTGCAGAACTCTAGAGCAGATGGTTGAAAGTGTGGACCCTTGGGTGAGGTGGAGCTAATGCTTTGCCCTTGGCCAAGGTTAAGCTACACTCAAACACACACACACTCTCTCTCTCTTTCTCCCCCCTTGTTCTCCCACTCTCCATCTCATTTTTTTTTTCGTTCACATAACCCACTATTTTACTTTTATTGATATATTTGATACCAAATCCACCCGAACACAGAAAAAAAGCTTATAGATATTAAAGACACTACAGGTATAAGGTTATGTCATTGTTTTCATGTACACAATGATTGGCTTTTACTTACGCCTATTTAAAGGCTTAGTAAACAAATGGACTCATGGTGAGGACATTAAAACATTAAAAGAAGAATTAAGCAAATATATGGTGATTACACTGAACGGTGGGAGAAGTGGATCTTTAGGCTTATGGGCGACTGAAAGCAGACAGAAAATTGATTATGGAGCAGAAAGTCTAATCTGCCTTCTGAGATCCCTATCATTGCTGTAGACGATGCAGTCCCTCAGGACCACATTCTTGCAACCATGCACATCTTTCCCGGACTTCCTCATCAATACGACCCCCAGCCACTCCCTATGCCTCTCAGCAGAGGTATTCCATGCCTGCCGTGATTATTCCTCCCTCAAATGTAAAAGCCGCTGATCTCCCCACAGTTTACGGCATCGCAAAGGTTTGCGTCTCACGTGATGCATTGCAAATTTTGCCTTTCTTTCCTCCCCCACATTTTCATTTCACATTTCCATTGCAACCACTCTGAAGCATTTGCTTTTCTTCAGTTGATTTTCAAGCCTTCTTCAGAAGGTAAATGCTGCAGAGTGCCCTCATGTAGATTTATTTAGAATAATTTTGTGTAATTGGAAACTTCCTTCTCCAAGTCTTTAACCATTTTGTAATGGAAGAGACAATAATGTTGACTGACTGCATTACAAGAACAAATACGTTATGGTGATTGTTCTTACAGTCTGAGAGATATGCAAGGGACATATGGATCCATAAATAATGAGATGGTTCATTCATCAATTAACAGTCATGTCAAACACATGGCGCACAGGGCAAAACCAGAAGCTTGATGAGTTTTGAAATGACACAAAATACACAAGCAGTTCATGTGAGAAAATATTCTGTTTAATCATACTTCAGTAAATATGAAAATGTATCTAGTGTACATCCCCAAAGATAAACTTTAGTACAAGATGTTTATAATTCAAAGAACAGATGGAAAATCAAGGCTTAAATCTTTGATGTTTAGAGGACATAGTGGCAGAGAGATATTATGATATCATCTAAAATATGGTTTTTTTTACCGGCGGCTGTGCCTCCAACCCAATTCGTAGATAGTAATTGTATTTTACATATATATTTATACTCACGAGGAAAGTACTTGCTGCATCTGCTTTCAAATAGAAATGTGAATGGCGATTTCAGTATATATATACATATATACATCCATGTGCCCATATGCGCCCATATGCCACATTAGAGACATATGGGCACACATATATATACAATATATATACAGTATATATATATATATATATACACATATATATATATATATATGATGACATGCCATTCAGGTAATTAATGTTTGAATGTATATATACAGTTTATATACAATATTTATATATACATATATATATGAAAAGTCTGTATATATATATACACCACTGCTGATGATTGTATTCGTCTGTGTTTCATCGGGAACTCCTGTGCTGTCCTGTAGCTCCACCTCATTTGGGGCAATGTGGTTAAGAAGACTTCATTTTTTGGATAAATGCTCATACTTTTTGTATATTCATACTCTTCGTATTACCTTTCATCTGAATATTGAAGAAAGAAAAAAGAGCGAGCCAGGATTTGAACTATTGCACTTTATCTTTTTGCTTTTTTTTCCAGCACAGTGAAGCCATTACACCATGTAATCAACTGAGAATTTTCCCTTCACATCCTCAATGTATTTCAGGAGCCTGTGTCACCTGCTGTGTTACATTTTCATGTGCTCTTGGCCTAGAAAAACACAGCAGCAGGCGTCTAGTTTTTTTTTTTTTTTATTATTCTGTTTTAATTCATTTATAACATGAAAAGAAACCCAAATGAATCCAACTTAAGGCCCACATTAATATTAGTCAACATATAAAAAAAGAACTCTAGATTTCGTTATATGTGACACACTTGAGGAAAGAATGACTCTGAAGTAATATGTCTTCTCTGAAATATGCATTTCCTCCTTGGAGAATGAATACTAGGTTAGATTTCTGTTCCTTCCAATGTTTGATCATTTAATCAATTTCTGTAGATTCAGTCCAGATCAAGTGTGACCTTTTTTTTGTTGTTTTAGTAATGTGTTGTTTGTGTAGAGTATGTAATTTATTATATATTATTACTTGGCATATGGGCACATGGATGTGACTATGTGCTGCTTATGCCAATTGCTGCATCCATACTCGCAGCAAGAGACTGATAAAAAATAGTGGTGAAGAGTTGCCTTTTTTTTAAGACCTGTAACAGAAATACGGGGATGATGCTGTCTTACATTAATTCGCAGATTTGACGTGTTCCTGGCAATAAACCGCACATCCGTGAAATATCGTTGGCAAATGTGACGGTTATTTAAATAGGGCCAAAGCTTCTTTCAACTCCCCACACGAGTGAGAACTTTTTTTAAAAGACTTCTCAGTCAGACGTACATATTTGCGGTGTGACTGCGTACACAGAACCATGACAATGTGACAAATACATATACACATATACCTATTAACAACTACAATTAATATTCATTTATCTTCAACGCAGAAGCAGACATTTCCACAACTGCACAAACAAATCACACTGCACCATACTTCCACTTGATCCATACCCATATCAACAGAAGAACTGACCAATAGAATGGCTAGGATTACATCATCAATAATGAAACTATATTTGATTAGGAAATATTTTCTCAGTGAAGACAACAACAATAAACTCAAAATGACGCAGAGTCATTGATAAAAGATTCTAAGTAAGGGATATTTATCTGCCACAACATAAAGACCTGTCCGTGAAAATAGTACGAGACATCTGTCTGGGTCCACCCAGAAACATTTAAATATCCTTATTTCAATGATAGAATTCTGTATGGATCGTACCATTGTTGTATTTTTGTGCATAAAGCTATCTATGGCATTAATTTAATCAGCTTTCAGTAATATTGTCTTCAAAATTAAGTGAAGTACTTCATGGAGTTTTCAAAACATCTACTTTGCCCAAAACATTTTCTCAGAAGTCACAATGTTTCAATATTGACGGGATGGGCTTATGGCTCAGAATGATTTGGAACCATCTGTGCTTCATCATCAGATTCCAAAATTTTGGCCAAAAAGTACCTTTTAAGCATAAAAACTTTTTGTCCTTTATGTCTTCATTAACTCTGGCGAATGCCCAGTTTTTGTTGGCCCACGATTTAGGCACATTTTGATCAGACTTTCCAAGGCATAGTTTGTAATTAAGTGTAAAAGCCTAATGTCTCACTTGGAAATCTGTTGGCATACTGTAAAATGGTTAATTAAAAGGTTTTTTAACTTCTTCAACGACATAAACAAGAGAACAATATGTACACACATTGAAGTAAGAACTCTAGATCACCCTTAGATCAGTTGTGGCTTTTCCTTAAAAAAAAAACAATTCACAGAAGGGCTAACTTACAGTAAAAGTATTTTTGCTCACAATCCAAGAAAAACCTGACTTACTGTCAGGCGGGTGGATGTTGAAAGAATGGAGCCAGAGAACACGGGTTTGAACTCTTGGACAAAAGCTTGGAGTTGAAAAAGAATTGAATTCCAAACTATTAAAAATTAACAAGGCCTGCTACAAAAGGGGACACTACAGGGCCCCCTCGCCTTTGTGCTACTCTGTGTGTCATCATGCCCCATTAAATAATTTAACATGTTTCTGTTCGGTGCATTTCTGTTTTTTTTTGTTGCACTGGGCACTGTCGTACACTTACCCTCATCTCAATGATGTTCAGTTTGTTCAACGCAGAACCTAAAAACAGTGTTTGGGAAACATGAGCTTTTAAACAGGGCAACTCGATCCAAAATTTTTCTGCTCATCACATTGTCTTTTGAATTATGTGATCATATAAATGGAGAGTTCTAAATTGCTCTAATCCGGTGGTTCTTAACTGGGGGGTCCCAACCCAGAAGTGGGACGCAGACCCATTCTGAATGGGTCATGAACAGCTGGTCAAAATTAAAAATAATGTGAATCAGCTGTTGAGCATGTGTTTTATTTTAGAAAATATCTTATTTTGAAAGGCACACTGCTGAAAAGAAGTGATTTTTCAAATGTTTATTTTTTTTAAATTAATTAGCTTGGTTTGAATTCTATAAAAGTGGGTTGCAACTTAATGACCACATAAAAAGTGGGTTCCAGAGTGAGACCAGTTGAGAACCACTGCTCAAGGCCAACGTTTTTACGTACAGCTAAAATGTATCAATCCACAAGCTAGTGATCCGAATGAATTTTGAGCATGACTGGGTATATATTTAAGTATTCAAAAATTCTTAATGGCAAGCCACAATTGACAAAAACATATTCCTAGTCCCAGATAAAAATACACTGGTTCAAGGATTAGTCCGATTATAGGATTTATTAGATTAGTTACAGCTAGCTGAATGCATCCAACTAGTATTTTCCAAAGATTTTCTGTTGGTAGTTTTCTGATCTCCTGTGTCCCATTACATTTTAACATCAGCTGTTGACTAAATCTGTTTGCACATAGATAGGTAGTTAGTTATCATCAAATATTCAGAAAGTTTGTGTCCAATTGACAAAAACCACAGGTCGGACAGATTAGTTGAAGTCACATACACCAAATTGGACACATTCACAGATATGATAACACAGTAAGGTACTGTTGCCATTTATGCTAGCTGTCCACAGATGGTCTATATCAAGACTTAAGGAAACAATGACCGACCTCCACATTTTGGTTGTCCTGAGTCCCGTGCAGTGACTGACCAACTTCTTCTTTATTTCTTCTCCTACCAATCACGCTATTCCCTGTTCCCTCCAGTCTGTTGGCCATTCCTATTCCATAGTGATGAATCTGAAATCCCACATCCATCCAACTGACAAATATAGTGACATGCATTTAGATGATAAGTAGATATGAGCATGCATAATTCATGCTCTGTTCCTAGTAATTCTCCATTTTTAAATGTCATTTTACTGATATGTGCATCTGAACATGCATGGTTTTCACATCCATCTGATTTTTTTTATATATATTTATTAAATCCTGCGGTATTTCTTTTTAGTTGCTGAATATATATTTTGTGGTTCAGCAAAATAAGTTATCAGGTTATAAAACTGGGCACAGGAAAGGAGGATAATCAAGAGATAAGCACACGGAAATCTCTTGAAGTATATATACCAAAATTACTAGGGGGAGGTATGCTTCATGAACATTGCACACACGAATTCACCATCCATTATTTATTGCCTGTATGTGCTCTGAGCATTCCCCCTAACACAGACATAACCTGATTCTGCAACACCATGGCCTTTGATGAATCACACATGCAGTGATAGAAAAGTACTGCAGATAATGGACATACTGTGAAGCTGTGCCAATCCTTTGTTTCAATCTTTCTAATTATCTATCCATCCACCCATACATTTTTATCTACTCATCCATTGCTAGGTCCCAGGGACAGCCACCCATATCACTTTGTACCATACCATGCCCTCCTGCTGGTGGTGAGCCAGCTGGATACCCTTA
The DNA here is from genome assembly GCA_016785265.1 of Paraplagusia blochii. Taxonomy (NCBI): domain Eukaryota; kingdom Metazoa; phylum Chordata; class Actinopteri; order Pleuronectiformes; family Cynoglossidae; genus Paraplagusia; species Paraplagusia blochii. The sequence goes on along the minus strand of JAFBJS010000212.1, from coordinate 39,444 downwards.
ATGGGATTAGGAAGTTGCCCAGGAGTTGAGACATTGACTCTGGCCTTAAGCGTTTTGTCCAATTAGTAGTTAAAAATTGGAAATGAGGTATCAGTAATGTCAACATGTTAGCGTTTGCCTTATGCACAGAATGTTCTTGGTTTGAGCACCACAGGTGCAGTTGGTGGCCTAGTTTAGGGGCAGCTGGTGGCCTAGTGGTGAAGGAAGCGGATGTGGGTCCGCAAGTGCCCCGGTTCGAATCCCTACTGCCAAGTTAACGCTGAAGTGCCCTGAGCATGGTCCCGCCACACTGCTCCCCGGGCGTTGGCTCAGCCAGCAGCCCCCTGCTCACTACGGTGATGGGTTAAATGCAGAGGCATAGTTTCGAGAAGGATTAATAGAGTTAAAAAAATTAATAAGAATAAAAAAACATAAAAAAACAACAAAAAAAATCAGCCTCTCCCATCTATTTTCATCCACTTATCCTCCACTGGGTCCCCTAGGCAGCAGACTCCAAGACCCAAATCACCCTAAACAGTCCCGCCCATCTTGAGCCTTCCTGCAAGTATTGAGCCTACTGGAAGTCAACCACCCTAAGCAGGATTGGAACTTGCCCAGGAGTTGACCCCTAAAGTTCCTGCCAATGACAGAGATATTGAATATGGGCCAAAGTGAAGGCTGTTTGGTTTGCAAAATGTCTTATTGAATTTCTCAGCTGAGCACAAATTAGTGTCTTGTTATGTATTTTGTTTTGGTTTGGTTTTAAAGGAATTATTTCTGTCACTAGACCTTTAGAGTAATTTCTGGGGCTTGACGTTTCAAGGGATCAGATATCTATATCTATATCTATCTATCTATCTATCTATCTATCTATGCAGTTTACCCGCAAAACTGGGATCAACGTAACCTGACCAGACAGATGTGTATAAGAGACAGTATCTGCACTACTTTGTTCTGTGCATTTTTTTAAAGAAATATTTGAACACAGCCATGTGTTCAAATCAGTTCTTTAATTTATTGTTTTTATTTGCTGTCCTTCTTGAGCACAAACACAAATCCCATCTCCCTATGTCTTGTGTTGAGTGTCTTCTATTAAGAAGACACGTTGTCAAATTGTGTCTGCAGGGAGTGTGCATCAGTTCTCCTGTACACCAAAGTAAAAGTGCTCAAAAGATGTCACAATGTGTGTAAACGTTAATTATTCATCCTGAATCTGTGCACAAAAATCCCCCTGCCTCATGTGCACGCAAGTGCATGTCTAAAAATAATTACCTAAAAGACAGCCACAGCCTCGAAGCGTCTTCTGACATGTCCTCCATTCTCCAAACAAAAGTAAAGTACTACTGCCTTTCAACACTAAATTCGTAAAGACACAGCGGCCAGACGATATATATACACACTCTTTCCCATTTATATTGCGATTTAGCCTTTAGCTAGCAGTGCAGTTGTGCGATGTCGTAGGATGATAGTGGCTGCCCAAACCAAGGGGCAATAAATCAGTGTCTTATCAAACTTGTGGCCCAAGGTAGCAACTGTCAACATAGACACAGTTTCAACCCCAACACAACCCCGAGAGAGTCTTCTTTTTGTCGCCGGACGCAAGGTCGACGGCTCAGCACGCTAGTGACAGCACAGCTAGACAGTTATCAGGCCTGTTCTACAAGTGAGTCACTTATTTTACAAGTAAGATGGAGGAGGACCAGGCCATGGATGTGTTTAATTCAGCCACCTCAAGACAGACACGTCACCGTGTAGATTTATGGTATCGGCAAAAGAGGGACGAGGAGACGGCTGGGGTTTAACCGCCTAGAGATTCTAATAGGAGATTTAGCATGCACTTTACAAAATCACCTTAATCCAACAGTGGCGTGTGAAGGATAAGGAGCGAATGAAAAATAAATTGGTTTCTAACTGATAGAGGTTCCATTTGCATGTGTGAGCCTCAAAATTAAACCGCGCCCGATTTGCCTGCTGATTTTTGCTAACCACTAACTTGCACTGTTGTTTGATCTTGTCGACTGGGGTTCAGAGGGCTGTGGCACATTTGCATGTTCACAATTAGATACGTTGTGCATTTACATGAAACTTAACAGTTAATGTCCCAGGAGTTGGCATATGTTTTCCTGTACCTGTGAAATAGCTTTCAGCTTAATGGTGCTATGTCTAATGGGGGCTGGAGGCCCTTTTAAATGGATGCTTTACAGGATGCATTAGTTCACATAAAACTTTATTTGTCAGGCCGCACTGGGAAGCTGTCAAGCCCCAGGACTCTATTTCACTGTGGTGCAGTTGTTCATTAAACTACAGTGCCTTTAAAGGCTCAATGACTTGGTTAAAATATTTATTCACAACCCATTGATAAACACCCTGGTAGTGATTTGTGGTAAATGTACACAAAAAAAGTAAAACCTTAGTTGTTTTTATGGCTTTGTAGGTTTAGAAAAATAACCTTTTCTTTAATGAAACAGGGAAATCGATTATAAACATAAAACATGACTTTAAACAACCAGTGTCACAATCAATAGAATGAAGTATCCAGTTCATTCTTTTAGTTCTATCTTTTAGTCTTTGTATAAGGAATTATTAGACCTTAACAACGACACATGTTTACGTATGGTTTCAATTTTCCAGTTGTGTTAACTTTTATAATCAGGATTTTTAATCTTTGTGAAACTGAAACATTTTATTCAACCCTCAAATCTTCAATATTTATGGTGATGATGATAAAATATATATTTTTACACTGGATTGTATCCCTCCAAACTAAGAAAACCTTTAGAATAAGAATGTATTGAAAAAATGTCATGTGATGTGTGATGTACTTCAACTCTTTGTCAGCAAAATTATCCCTATTACCATCCAGATCAATGTCTTTAACATGATAATGTAAAAAGGATGGATGGGTGGTTGGAGATTGTAATCAGTGCATTGATTGGTTCATTGGTTAATGAGTTTAATGTGGTGATTGATTAATCAATAGACAAAGATATCAGTGTCCTTATCACTTTCTGTACAGAGTGTACAGTCCCATCCTTGGCAGTATAAAATACTAGTGTGCCTGGTCTTTCTTGTACGACATATAAATTATTTTGTGCGTGTAAAAAAAAAAAATGGTGACACCCTGTGGATATCATTTTATTTTCCCACAATGTGTAAGATATTTTGCAGGGAAAGGCGAAGGCAGTGAGGATAAGACTATAAAACCTTTATCCAGATAATAGTTGTGTCAGTCTGAAGAGTTGGGTCCACGGTTCGTTCTTTCTCGACATCATTTACAATAAAGTCTGATGACAAGAGTTGGTTCCAGGGGAGAAGGGTCGTTCATGGGACAGAAGGCTCTGCCTAATGGCCAGGCTGTTATCTAATTTGTCAGTTTCTCTCTGCCTCAAAGTCTTTCTCCGTTTCTGTCTCTGACCATATGTGTGACTAACTCTCCATCTCATACGGAGGATAGTGCAGGCAGAGGCAGAGAGTGTCTGCTGTAAACAGGCTTTTAATTTTAACAGGTCTCCACTGGGACCTAGGTCTAGCTGTAGGAACACCTGAACACTTTAATGATTTAACATGGCACCATCGTTCTGCCGTCAGCACAGAGGGTTGTTTTAAAAAGGCAACGAGAGCAGTTCTGCCAGCACGCCAACTGCGTGGGTGCCACTGTGACCAGTCAGTCTTCCTAATGGCTGTCTAGCCATGGGGCAGAGCCAGCTCTGTAGTCACATGACTGAATGCGCAAATCATCTGTCTGTGAAGAATACCCTTTCTCCCTGGCAACCGTGACTTGCTGACATCTGTTGGTGTGAGACTCAGCAGGGACCGAGACAGAATGGAGACAGGGCTGGTCAGGAGAAGTGAACACAACTCGCGTGATATATAGAACTAAGAGGAAGATCAAAAGATAGTTTGAAGGGAAATCTACAATATGTGCAATGCAATAATTTATACACAGATTATTTAAGGGAAAAAAAATGTTTAATTGTTTTTTTTTATCTCTATCATCTTAATGCATTCTTACATATTTCATCACTGATCAAATAAATACTCTTGTTCCTTCCACAACACGTTTTTATCATATTTGTATCTCTTTCTGTCTCAGTTCAGATTCATTAACAGGGTACATGGTGTTAATCTATCCATTGTGCCAATAGATGTTGCCATAAAGTTTATATTGAAGAAGGCGTTTGTGAGATTTACAGTCATTGGAAGGGCATTTAATTGGGACATATCATCAGTGGTGTACATTTGAATCTCCTGGCCTATCAAAACTCAACATCCTCATCACGGTGGCGAGCTACAGGGTGATCAAGCCTTAGCCTTAACTGTTGCCAATGGTTTTCTTGATGAAGGATGGCAGGGGCATCTTCTCTTCTAAATCAATCCTAAAGCTTATCCGAGTGCACTGTTTACTTACGTGTAATCTCAGGGCTGGAGTGGGTGGGGATGTAGGTCTGTCGTTTTCATGTTGTGGGCCCAGTATACATCCTTCTGTTTGATCCAAACCCTTTTGGCCTCTTTTATGATTTGTAAATCTATGATGGTCATACTTGTTTTTATCTCTTTCTGTCTCAATTCATAAGATATTCAAGCCTTATACGTTTTATTTACTTGTTTGTTTGTTTTTTGATTAAACTGAAATTTAGACCGGGGGTCAGATGTATCCATGGCATGTATATATCTATTTATATATGTATGCATATATAT
>JAFBJS010000212.1:4226-27985 GCA_016785265.1 Paraplagusia blochii | reverse complement strand
TTAGTGGTAATTAGTTAGTTAGGCCACCAATTTCCCCAGCAACTCTTGGATTTTTACCAACTGAACAGTTATAGATAAATATCATGAACTTTAAGAGACTCTTTACTCTAAGAACGTTGAGTGGATAACAAATAAAATGTACTGTAACTGTCAAATCAACCTCAAATTACTTCTAACTACAGTTAGTTTTATGTTGGCAGCTGTTGGTTTTACAGTTTATAAAACTGACAAAATACCAGAAACTTTTTTGCTTGTCTCAACATGAAATATAAATGCAGCAACGTTAAACAATAAAACTGACAAATGGCTTTTTATTAGTCGCTAATTTGTTTGCAGTCACTGACATACAAACCTGCTTACAGTAGCAGAACAAATAAAGAAGTCATTATATTTAATGGGATTATCATTGCTCCCCGGATAACAACTAGTGTCACTGCTTTCTGTTTGTTCTGGTTTTACCTTGTATTCTATATGTAGTTGCATATTTTTGATTCAGCATGAAATGTGGGAAAACAAATCCGCAGAAAATGCTTCCTTTGTGCTTAAACATTGCACCAGGAGTAAAATGAAAAAGGAAGAAAAGTTTTGTTATTGTACAATCGGTGTGTTGAAAGCTATCGAAGTTTCACTAAGTAAATACATAAAATAGGTAAAAAAAAAAGTGGTGTGGTTCTGTCGGATGGTTGTAGGGGTGCAGTGATGGGAGTCCCTCCTGCCATCATGTAATTTTCTACAGAGCACTACCCACTATACAGGATCCCTGAAAGGGTCCTTCAGGTGTAAAAACTCCACTTCTACTACTCATCACTCAGTATTCCTCTAGATCTTTGCTTCTTAAAGACCTGGTCGCAACCCTCTGGTGGGTTACAAGAGATTTTTGTGGGGCCTTGTTGCATCAGGTTATCTTAACAGTGCACAATCTTTTTCTTTTTTTTTTGCACAATCATTTTTACCCAGTAGAAGGTTCGGGAAATGCTATAGACACATTCTTACCAAGCACTCTACTATATCGGATACTCACTGTTATACTTCTACACCAGTGGTTCTTAACCTGGGTTCGGTCAAACCCTAGGGGTCTCAGGGATTCGGTGGAGCCTCTGTCGGGGAGGTCAAGACACTGCTGAGATCAAGACACACTGACTCATTCTACTAAATTTGGGTTTGGTGAATGTGCATATGAAACTTGTGGGGTTCAGTAGCTACAACAAGGTTAAGAACCACTGTTCTACACCTTATATTATAACTTCTACATTTTATTTCTGCTTCTTATTTTATTTCTCACCTCTACTTCTGCTACAGTATTTTATCTTCTTCTTGAATATCCCAGGCAGACCCGGTCCGTCCACCTGCCATGCTGACAATGCCCTCTGCCTTAAGCACCTGGTGGAGGTCTGACTTTTTGGCAGCGGTGCAGCTGTCATACCATATTGTCATGCAGCGCGTCAGAAGTGACTAGGTTCCTGCGAGTGTCTGAATAATTTTATTTTCTGTGTAAAGAGCAGCTTGTTGAACTTTTTCAACCAGTGAGGAACTCTTGTTGGGGCACATAACGTTGGAAAACTGTGTACGGAAGGTGATATGCCAGATGCAAACCTCAGGCCATCCAATTTCAACTGCTTCTCACTGCATGTTCTCTGCAGATAATGGTTATAAAAAACCGAGTCATTGTCCCTGCAACCGGCAGTCAAGCTCTCTCGTCCTCAGCGGTATCCAGGAAACCCCAGGTTTTTTACCTGAATGTATTAAAGTTTACTGTTGTAACTTTTTAATTCAGCTTCAGGGGAAACGCTCTGTTATCTGATAATGGAGAGAATGCCCTGTGGCTGTTGCGGAGTTAATAAGAATTCCCAAAAAAGCATGCGAGTCGTGATCTTAAAGCGCCTGGGCTGGAACAAACAATTAGACAAAGATTACACCGCTCTCCGTAAACCTAACCCTATAGTAACTCCAGTCTATTTATTTATAAGGATTTTCAAAAGTCACTTGTGTAGTTTTCCCTCTACACCGGTCTTTACTTTGTGAAGCATTGGAAAGATCACAGTGATACTCTTCAAGAAAGGTGTGAAGAGAGGCTATTTCTAAATTACACATCTTAGACAGGGCTCTTGGATAAAGGAAAGGACCATAAATCTACTGAGGGAGGAAAGGATGTTGGTTCCAGGGGAGATAAAGATGTAAACCTTTCAAGACATTGGAGAAATAGATCTTCCACAGATTAGCACAAAATGGCACTACATTGCCCAGAATACCAAGTCTAACCTATTTTCTCTTTGTGACTCTCTTTGTTACTATGTTGCCGTCTGTCAATCGTGCGTTTTCATCAATCCCGTCCTCTTCCTGACGTTCCTGACCTCTCTATTCAATCCATTTACATTTTCCCATGTCCACGCCACCTCTATTCTCTGTGCTGGTTGTGTGGGTTAAATCATCTCAGTGAAGTAACAAGTTTTACTTCATTAGCATGTGACAGAGTGTACTGTCCCAATGGAAAATAAAGGGTAAGAGCAAGGCTCTATCAATAACCATTAAGGATGTTCTCTCATTAGAGCAAACCTCATAGTCCCCTAGGGCGTGAGAAATGGTTTCTGCCATCCTCTGTGATGGAGGAGATTTACACAGTGAGATTAATTCTCACCACGGTAGATGGATACTGCAATATTTATTTCAATGTGTCTATTGTTATATATAAAGCAATATTCTCATGCATTTTGTTTGCTTAATCAAGAGAAACCACACTGACACATCACTGACTCAGAGTTTGCTTTTCATTGTCTCTTCCTTTATTTCCCGTCCCGTCCTTCTACGCACGGAGTTCACGGCTGAACTCTTCATATGTCACTGACACTGGTCTAAGGCTGCAAGGCTGCTGTATGACAATGGGGGCAATTCCGAGCAGTAATGCTGCATGTGGACATCGCTCTCACCCACCTCCTTGACAGCTCTGCAGGGCTGTGTCTCCAGGAGTTAAAGAGGGGAAAATATTGAGCAAAAAAAAAAAAAACCCTATCATGATACAGCTGGTGTACACACTCACTGGGGAAAACTTCTCATCTGAGTCTTTAAAGTTTTCCCCTAGTGAGCGATAAAAGGTGCAATTACCATGAACATTATGTTAGCACGGTTAGCCTCATGGTTTAGTACCACGCTGGCTCATTATAAACTGAGCGTATTTGATGAGTAGATTTACTATCCCCGATGTTAAGGGATTGGTGCTTGGATACTTTACTTTATTATTAGATAAACCAGGTAAACATTTGAAATAACTATGAGTTATAGGAAAATTTGAAAGATTAAGACCGCCCTCCACGCATTTTTTCACAAGTTGGCGGCTGTCATGTAAAATCGTTGTAGAAGGTCCATGTCCACAATGACCTGATGAGGTTGACTTCCTGTGATGTTCACCGACTGAATGGAGTGGGTGGACCATCAGACTATATGGGGAGGACTGACTACCAACTACTGTCACATATTTTTCTTTGACCCGACAATACACAAATTGCAACGTCAGGAATAGTGGAGTTAAAATGAAGGTAAAATAAGAGGGAATTTGCAGAGACAAGTCCATGTTCCAGGCACAATACTTTTTTGTTTTAGCAATTTTATTGTGGAACCCCAAACCAGAAATGTTAAAATATCGGAACGAACCAGTTGGCAAAAAATTCTAATCAAACCCATGCTTTGACCAAACCCATGCTTTGACCATTTTGAGAAAAAATATGTTATATTTTATCAAAACTTTATCATACAAAAAAATATATATATATGCATATAGAGGTAAATCACAAATATTGACCTGTGCAACAGAGCTCATCTGTGCGATCACCCTTGTCCACAGACTGTGGTCATACCAAGGGGAGGAAGCAATGATCAGCCCTGATCAATAATTCATCGACTGCATTAAAGCCTATGAATAAGTCATGGATGAAAGGTGGTGACACACACAGATGCTCACACACACAAGGCAAAGTGATCTTTTACCGAGACCAGGGAAGATGATCAGTCAAAAAGAGAACAAAGCAAGGACTTTTTCAATTGTCGAGGAATGTTTCACCCCCTACTGACATTTGGTCACATGTTAAAGCTCAGCTTTGTCTTCCTCCTCTTTAGCCGCCTTCCCTCTCTTTCGCTCTAGCTCCCCTGCAAAGTAATGGGCTTTTTCCTGTGGATGGAATAAATAAGTTAATAAATCCATGGGTCCTAAGGCTTAGCACAGACCATCAGAATATAAATAGTTCATTTGCTGTAGCTGAGGCCTTGAGTTGTGCTCTGTGTACACATTTAGATACATGCATATTTCTCCCCATCTCGCAAAGTCTAGAGAGACAGTTGTGGTCGACTGGAGCTATGAGGCGAAATTGCCAACTTACCCGCTCATGCTGTCGGAGGATACAGAGAGTCGCGAGAGACGGCGGGGCCTGAGCTTAATGCCGGCCCCTGTGAGCTGAACGCACAACAGAGAACAAACAAGCTTTGAACAAAGGGAACAAGGTGGTGACTTTGAATGGGGAGAAGAAAAAAAACGCATTTGAATAATTAATGTCTCAGGTGTTTACTTAAGGGAAATTTTATAACTTCACAGCAAACAATCTTACACATAAGCATGCCCACTTTCCGAAATTATCATTTCCTTTGGCAGATGGTGAGCCAGAGCCGGGCCAAGCTGGACGGCAGTGTTGTCCTTGTGAAGGGTTGTTTATAGCTTGACCTGGACGTTCTTTTGTAGTAGCTGTGTTGCAGCTTCAAAGGCTAACAAAGCTCTGCTCACAGGATTACACCGGCACCGTAGCGTGTATTTTTCACACAACCGTGTCTGTTGTTGCGCCTTTTGTTGTTATTGTATTCTAAAGGAAGAACAATAGCAAGGAGAGGTGTCTACAACATCTGTTAACTACCTTGTAGGATTTTGCAGTTTTCTTTTATTTTTTACTCACAAACTCTGCTGTTCATCTGTATCAGGAGACATTGGCAACACAGAAGCAAAAATGGATGGTTGTGTCTTTGACAAGGAGATACAGGGATGGGGGGAGAGAGACAGAGGAGGGGGAGAGGAAAAGCTAGACTGATAAAACACAAAAACAGCCTTCTCATCTGGATTTTATTCTTATCTAGGAGCAGGCTGATGTATCCAAAGACCAGTTTGACATTTGCATCAAAGTAAACATTTCTTCTTTTTTTTTTTCTCCCCCATTGACGTCAGACGCGCAGTAACAGAACACAGCGGCAAAATGGGCGGAAAAAGCCAAAGAGCAGATTACATTAAAACACTTTTAGATTCATTTATTGGCTGTTAGAGTGGTTATATCGAACACACAGAGAGAGCGACCATTAACAGAAAATGAAATATAAAGGCGTAGTCACAGTTAGTGCAATGGGTTGCATGTGCAGTAGAATAAGATTCAAAATGGCCACTTTGTTTTTATCACAGCTGGAAGATGATCTGGCACTGCCTGCCATGACATGGACTTGATAGAGGTAACAGGTTCCTGTCCCAGAAGCCAGGGAAGGGCTAGGTAGGGAAGGTAGACATGGCATAGACATGGTGGACATAGTTCTTCAGTCCTCCACTAGGTACGAGGCACTGTCATTCCCTGTCATTCTGGGAATCCACTGACTTAATGGCGGAAATCTTCTCTACACACCAAACCAGGAGTTTGTTTGCAGCACTTTGGATCTTTTTCAGCATTATTTGACTGCGGTCATGAGGTTTTTGTCATAGAAGCATCCGAAAGCAATGTTTTAAACATAACAATAAAGTAGAGTACAGGCAGGATGGAACAACTGGAGAAAGGTGTCAGGAGTGATCTGTGATAGAAGAGAGTCAGCTAAGGTGAAGGGAAAGGTTTACAGGACAGTGGTGAGACCAGCCATGATGGATGGATTAGAGACACTAGGAATAGGCAGAAGACATCAGGAGTTGAAGATGCTTCTCTTTAGGAGAGACAAGGATGGACAGGATCAGGAATGAGGTCATTGGCGGGACAACACAAACAGGAAGGTTTGGAGAAAAAGCTAGAGAAGCCAGATTAAGATGGTTTGGACATGTTTAGAGGAGGGACAGTGATTATATTAGAAGAAGAATGACCCTAGAGATGGAGCCACCAGGTAGGAGATGAAGGAGATTGGTGGATGCAGTGAGGGAGGATATGGAGGTAGTTGGAGTTAAAGTTGAGGATACAGAGGACAGGGTTTAATGGGAATTGTTGACTCACTGTGGCGTAAAAGGGACAAGCCGAAAGGAAAAAAAGAGAAAAGACTAAAGAAAACCTTTATTTCTGGTTAGTTGTTTAACTAAGATTTTGTGAAAAAATAAAAACACACATTTTCACCATTTTAATATACAGGCTCCAGAAACATGAAAATGAAATTTCCAGCTTGATAACAGGAACAAAATAAAATCAGCCCTTGTCATATACTATAGTATATATATATATATGTATACATATATACAGTGTATATAAACATAAATGTTGTGGTGAACTGCTGCTTTACTTTCATAAAATCTTTTTAAATGTAATGTTTAGAAGCGATATTTTTCCCTGGAGAACTCCAGTGCAGGCCAACCATTTATCTTGTTTCAAACATAAAGAGGCAGTCGATCAAAGACCGCCGCAGCCGTTGCTTTTAGAACAACAGGCTGAACGTTGTTGCTTCCACCAGCAGGAAATCCTCAGTAAATCAATTAATAACACGTGACTCGAACCTCGCAGCTGAATTTACAGATAAGTTTTCCCCATCTATCAGTGACACATGGAGTGATCCAATTATGCAGACATTGCACACAGCGCGAGTAGACTGGGCACACTGTGTTACACAATGCATTAATTAATTTACCTTCACAGATTGTGTTTTGGTAGCTCATTCGTCTTTCACCCTCCATTGCCGACAACTGAAGTGCAGAGTCTCAATCATGAGTAATATCACAGTAGGTTAAAGTACACAGGTTCATGTATGAAAAAAAAGTACTTCATGCAGCCAAAGCCAGGATTTCTTTCACTCAGGTGGAGTAAATGGCTTTAAGTTATGAAAAGGACCCAAAAAGGCCTTTTCCACATTATGTTTTAATGCATATATTAAATGTGAAAACACCTCAGTGTAGGGTCGGATGGGGAATTCAACCTTGAAAATTAAATTATATCCTATCCCCCTCAACTCTGATGCCGTTATGAATAAAAGTTCCTACTTCCTGCTGCAGTTTTGCCTCATTAGCTCATCCACTTTCTACCGCTGAGTCCTTAATGAAGTCACATGGGGAGCTGAGTCCAGTCTTTACAGTCATTGGTCAATTCAGGGTGTCAAATCCTGTGGTTTCATGTCTGAGGGAAAACAGTACTAACTAGTGTAAACAAAGTCAGGACGAGATGCACCGAACGCAATTATGTAAAGCTTTTTTTTATTTCCTAAATTTGACTTGCTTATACACTCCTGTGTGAATTCCAATTACCTTCAGTTGACAGTGACGCAAATATTCTAAAAACCAAAAGTAGGGAAACCAAGGTCAAAAAAACAAAACACAGAAAAAAAACATCATGCAAATCATTAGCACAATTCAATTTACGACTATGAGTGTGAACTAAACCCCAAGCAAACAAGGCACCTCAATTGCATAATAATACATTTCTAATTTTATAAAATTATCAATTGTCCAATGTCAATCAGGGAAATAAAAAATAACCAAACACAGAAGAAGTCAGTGCAAAATGCTTACCCATTTGTGTTCTAAATAACCACTAACAGGGTTGTTACTTTCATTTTGAACCTCATTTTAAAAGTTTTGTTTTGTTGATAGAGATATTTGGGCTGAAATTAAAAATACGCTTTTGGGGCAATAATAATAATTGTGGTGCATCTCTAGCAAATACCAAACCTTTTGAGTAAATATAAAACCTTCTGGGATGGTAATAGCGCTTAAACCCCATGTATTTAACTACATCCCAAGTACTTGATTCCTCTTTGCAGTTATCTCGCCCTACAGTGACAAACCTGGAATGAATATTTCTGCCACGTATTTCTGAGAGAGAATGAATATATCAACAATCTGTGAGATTTTAGGCTCACTTTGAAGTACTTCTGCGCTACCGTCATATCATTCGATTTCTTGTCAGTTGTCGGTTGTAAAGCAACATAAACAGCTTCAAGGCTGATCATAAAGTGGTTCCTCAGGTTGTTATAGCCCTCAACCTAGAGTGTTTCATTGATCCACCCATTGCTTGTTCACCAACAAATTGTGTTTGTTGTGCTGAAGACGCCGTTTGCACAAAATACAGGTTTTCCGCAATCAGTACATGGCTTGTGCTTCACCCTTTTTATTTGTAAATTTTTTTCTTCACATCACTGGGGGCATCAAGCAGAACTCAGACATATCTGATGTTTCTAGATTATGATGTTGCCTCTCTGTTAAGAGTGGTGTGAGTACAAATACAGGTAAAGAATGTGAGTTGAGACAGAAATTGAGTTGACCAATTAACTTCTTGCCCAAGAGGCTTTTCAGTTCAGAAAGGTTCTAAAAACATATCCTACAGAAGAGTTTTCAGTTTTCTGGAGACAATTCATGTCACTTTGCCAAACCTGACTCTTCAATCTTGACCATGACCTGGAGGACTGAGATTTCTATAGATAGGCAAGACACAATACGCAGCAAAAATAAAAATTCCTACGCCAGCTAAGACCCTGTGTACCTCTGCTGGACAGTTGCTGGTACAGTGGCTTTCATAAACAATTTTTCAATGCATCTGCAGTAACATAAAACCTGTTACCAATGTTAGGGCAGTGGCCTAGTGGTTAAGGAAGCGGACTTGGGTCCGCAAGGCCCCCGGTTCAAATTCCCCTACCGCCAAGTTACCGCTGAGATGCCCTGAGCATGGTATCGTCCCTACACACTGTTCCCCGGGCGCTCATTAGCTGCCCACTGCTCACTTTGATGATGGGTTAAATGCAGGACCAAATTTTGTTGTGCAAATCACAACGTCACAATGACAAAAAAAAAGGAATTTAATCTTTAATGTTAAAATACCCCAAGCATGGGCAAACTTTTTGACTTGCAGTGTACAATTTCTAAGTTCTAAAACTTAAAAGGTCAGGAGTGGATACAGAAATTGCATCAAGTTGTGCATCAAGACTGAAATACTGAAATGCAACTTGCCGTCTCTATGCCCTCTGTATGGTAAATCAGGGCATTGCAGGGACAAGGCAGTATAATGACAGTAGGCAAGTATAGTACAATACAATACAAGCCAATTGTATAACTTGTACAAGTTTGGCGGTCCAGTTAACGAAGCCAAACGCGCCTCATCTGGCCCCCAGGCCTTAGTTTGCCCATGCTTAGTCTAACATATTGAATTGTACAAAGCTGACTGTAGCAATGATGGGATGTTTGTTTTTGTGTATGTATAAGGCTAGCGTACACTGTGTGAATTTTGCCAATAAGCCATTATTGCCTCGCACTGTTCAAGCTTCACTTGTACAGTGTTAGCGACATAACGTTACCAAGATTGGAAAAAAAAATCGCACAATATACGTCTACCTTTATCAGTTTGAGCACAGAATCAGACATCATGTCCCCAAAGTCATTTCAAAAACTCAATTGTAGTGTAGTGTATTTACTCCTGCTGTAAAGTATGCAGAGTGTATACTACGTCCTAGACACCGTCCCATTAGAAGTCGTGATTAGTGTTGATCGTCTCCAGTGGAAATGAATCCATTAGCCGTCCTCACAGCTTCCCTGGTCCCCGCAGTTGAGACGTCGTTTAGTCTCTGCCACTGGCGAGCTGCTAATTTGAAATCAACAGAATGGATCACTTCTACTTAAGCCATAACCAAATTAAAGCTGATTACATTTCACAAACTTTTATTATATTTGCTGAGAGTGTGTGTCGTGAGTGGCCTGTGTTTGTGTGGCTGCCTTGCGGGAACAAACTGAATGTGATAAACGACTGTATAACCTGTGTTGTGCTTTTTTTTTTTGTCTCCGTCTCTGTTTTGGATTTTTCCCAGGTTACCTGAGCCAAGAGCAGACCCCATCAACCCGCAGGACTTGGAAGACGATGATTTTGGACTGTCCATGGACCATGCCCCGTGAAAACAGTACCTGGGGCGCCTAAGTACACCCATTTCTCCTTTACTGTCTGCATTTGTCACCAAAGTTAAGCTCTGAGCAACTTCATAATCACAACCCTCCACCCCACTCCTACCCTTCCCTGTCTCCTGGTGTTTCGATGAAGTGAAGAAAACTGACCTTGAAGAAAACTACTGTAACACTTACCAATGAATGAACGTCTTCTCTGCTTTGGAAACTCTTAAATATCTTTGCTGGCTTCTGAGGTTTTCTTTTAATCATTCCAGACTAGTTATGTGCAATCAATTACCATCAGGCTTAATTACCACAGCCAGTGCTGATGAACTTGGCTGCGTTAGAAGAGAAGGTGGCCTACGAAGATGCCACCGTGCAACATCTGTTAAACGCCACAAATGTCAGGACTAAAAGAAGAAGTATCTGGGACACGGTGCCCGTCAGTCCCTATTTGGCTGCCACGTTATTCTGGATGAGCTTTGCTGGCAGAACTGTCAAGGACGAGGAGACTTTTGCCAGATGCCACAGTGCCTTACGTCTTTAACAGGAAATGTTGAAAAGATTATTATTTTGGTATATATGTGATATTCCGATTACAGAACAGAAATATGAGGAAGTTTATCCTATTTTTTTTCCCTGCTTTTGCTAAACATTATCCAGCCATCCAAATTTATCAACCTCTCGAGGACAACGGTCTCCACGACTGCCACCCAAATCTCACTGCACCGTACCAGCCCTTCAGGTTTCAATCCCAGAAACTTGCCAGGAGGTGGACTCTGACGCCGTAAGACGTCTTATTGTACTTTATGAAGTTCATGTAACGTAAACGGGTGGTATTTAGTTTCAGTTGTAAAACTCTATATATTATATACAGTGATTCCTTGAGATATAGTAACATTGTTTCCTGGTCTGACCTCGTAACTCAATTCGCTGATATTTCAGGTCAAGATCTCTGAAATAGACAATTGCGGCTAAAGGTGTGGTACGGTATCATGGAGGTGGAGGAAGGGTGCTGATACCTCAATGACAAATTAAGCCTCAGACTCTCCTATCTACTATTTCTCGTATGTCAGGTTTCTTGTATCTCAAGGTATCACTGTATAACCAACAGGTTCAACTCTTTGATTTATTTTTTTTTTTTTTTGCTCAGCCAGCACATTTTTTTCATAGTCCTAACTGCTGTGTTTACGTAATGATGTCCTTCAAAGTAATAGTATCAGCAGTTTTGGCAGTTTTATGCTTCTCTCATAAAGTGCGTTGTTGAATTTATATTATTAATAAGATTATTAATTCTAATAGTGTGATATGTACTGATGTGAAAAATCTTTCCTAATCACATTAGAAGGGTTCCTACACACTAGTGCAGGGTATGTCAAACTGTTATTTACAGTGGGTCAAAATTAAAAATGGCGGCAGATTTGTTGGTCAAACCTTTTCCTCGTTGAAAAAAATCATTTGATTCATTCAATCTGGAACCACAAAAGCTTAATACTATAAACAATAATCAAACATACAGAAGTGGTATTTTTTAATTATGTCTTTTGATTTGTAGACAAGTTCTTTTTCGATGGCCAACGACAAAAAAATACCCAAAATGTATGCGCATGACAGCGCTAATACTACAAATGCTAACAGTTTATAGTGACTAAATACTAGGGGGGCAACTCCAGCCATATTCTAATTACACCCCAGACCTGAGTTTGACATATTTGCACTATTGTGTTGATAGATATCATCAAGTATGCTGTAAAAAGTGATTTTTTTATGATTCATTTCAGCGAAATATTTAAAACTGTTGTGCATTTACTGCAAAAAAAAAAAAATTATCTTCCATTCGCCCTGCCACGGTGAAGGACAGAACAACAGGATAGTAATTCTCTTGGTGGTAGCAGATTTCTAAAGAAAAGGGAAAAAAAATTGTCGAAGCGCTTTCTTGAATTCCTTCTTGTACATCGATGTTGTGTTCAACTAAACAGGGCACGGTAAACTATGAGTGAACTGAGACAAGAAGATTATTATTATATATCATTACATGTATTTTGGTGACATTATTGTTAAAAAACCTTTAAGGAAAAACTGACATGTGACATGATGACGTCGTCGTCCTCTGTAATTTGTTCTCATTTTAGATGATTTCATGTTTTTATCTGCTCTGTTCCGACTGGTTTCCTACATATTATTCACTGTTAAATGTGCCACGGGAGCCAGGTAACTTATGGGCCTATGATGAAACGGCTCTTAACACAGGAGCCGTCGACAGCGGATGACAAATGTCTGCCAGGATGAGCGCATGTACCTTCTACCTTGACCTGCTCAGACATCACTTTAATTCATGATGTGCCACCACACGTGTGTCTGTATCAGCAGTTCGTTCCAACGTGATCGCCATCATCCACTTCTATATTGATTAGCTCCTGGAGACCAGGGTCGGAAATGAGCAGTAGTCGGTAAAAATAAAACGTCCTTGAAAATCATGGATTTATCCTTGAGTGTTGCTGGAGGGGACATTTGCTTATAAAAGTATGAAAATAATACAGAAAATGTCAGTCAGTCTTCAAATATTACTCCTTTTGTCTGGGGGGGCAGCTTATGAAAATAGAATGAATCATAATGTTGTTTTAACAATTATTTTCTGACCAAACAGTTGTATGTAAAACCTTTTTTTCTTCTAATTCTTTTTACTGAGGATTTTGAAAATTATGGTTAATGCTGAACATTTTAAATATTCCTTAACAACTAAATAGCAGGAGTCCTAAACTCGCGGCCCCTGGGCCATTTGTGGCCCGTGGAATGATTTTTTGTGGCCTCCACCTTGATGTGAAAGTTGAATACAAAATAATATTTTATAGATTTTTTCGCCACGTTTTATGGTCAATCCTATAGTTCTCTAAAACCCTGATCCACAGTCTCCTTCTGGTTCATTGTTGTATTATCTTTGGGAAATCTTTTTTAGAATTTTTTTTTTCTTTTGTGTTGAACACTGAATCAGACGCAATCCTCCGGTGAAATGAAAGAATTGCCAACTGTCGAGATTATCTTCATTCCAAGATTTGACTGTCAAATTTTTTCACTTTTTTTTTCCTAAGCCTAAAAAATAGTATAATCTGATTAAAATGTCATTTCTGCATCAATGATGTTAAAAATACTTATATATTCACTTGACTTTAGTGTTACTTATCTTGCGATAACACTCACTTAAACTGTAAACATGATGCAGGACGAGCAGGGGATGGGAATCTGGATGAGAAATAAATGATGTTTATTGGGGTTTTGTTGTTTTGAGAAAAAATACATTAATATTGGATTAGGATTAAGGAAAGAAACGAAAGCCTTTTTTTTTTTTTCTTTGTGATAAAAGGTCACTGCCCACAGTGAAACATGATCTATGTTTTAGACCACCGTTGAACTCAATTTCTCAGTAGGCCACAATTTAAAGCTGGCAATGGTAAGTCACGGGCCAGACTAAATATATATCGAAAGATAAACTGTAAATATTCCCCCTTCTGTAGATATCAAATATAGATATCACTGGGGCCACACCCTAGCAGTTTTTTCAGCAAAAAACAATTTGATCAGGCCCCCTAGTGGCCGAAGCCCCAAACAACTGCCTGGCTTGCCCATCTTGAAGTGCTGTCCGTGAATAAATGTTGATATTTGGGAACATTGAATCTGGAACGGCCACTTAATATTATCAACACATGAGAAATAAAATCTGAAATAAAACACACATTAATGGTATTTAACTTTATCTCTAGCCCACTCAAATCCTTAATAAATAAATCCTTATTAATGTTTTAATGTTTTTTTTTTCAAAGACATGCATTACCTATATTACAAATTATATTGATGGGCCAACTCTAGTACATATTTGGTATGATCATGCCGGCCAAATATAATTACATTGTGGGCCAGATATGGCCCCCGAGCCTGAGTTTGATGCCTGTGTGTTAGACCAATCACCGTAGTAAACAGTGGGCAGCCTTGAGCGCCCAGGGAGCAGTGAGCGTGCTCAGTGGACCTCAGTGGTAACCTCGAAGCTGGCGGATTCAAACCTGGAACCCCCAAGGACCTGAGTCCCATTCCTTGACCACTAGGCCTGACCAATAGGGCTACACTGAAGTCTGCAGTTTCACGCTGGTTCAGATGTGCAGCTCTCGTAATAGGGTTTAATGATTCACCACATGAGGCATTGATCATCAGGAACCCCCACTGACTGATCAAACTCTGAACCAATTACAGTCTTTTCTCGGCTAACATGTGTGTCTTAGCCCGTCCGACCTAACTGTAATTAGCTGGGAGACGACGAACGGCCCCTTCCGAGCGCTAGTCCATCCAGGAGGAGGAGGAGGAGAAGAAGAAGGAGAGCCGACAACAGAGATAGTGAGGTGAAGCTCGGCGTGTTTTTTTTTTTTTTTTCCCAGGTAATTACCTGGTCTCATTTAACCTGTGGGACCGTGAGGATCTTCTTCTCAATCACTGACTGGCTCCGCCTCCAGGTTCACACTGTCACAGACGCTGCACAAATAAACACAGGCGCAGCTGTTGGACCGATTTCCCACCGACGGGTGAAAAAGGGCCTATTTGTCCAGTTATATGGACGTGAATTAATTGCTCCGTGGTTTGTGAGATTGAATTAAGGACGTGACACTCCCTGCTTGTGGTGATTAGAGTCTCTAATGGGGCTGTTATTTCTTTACTGTTGTCTCCAAGACAATTTGGAGCTGTTTTTCTCTCTCTCTCTCTCGTTGTTATGTTTTTTTTTTCTCACAGGTTCTGACTGTAGTCAGGACGTCACAAGACGGTCAACGGAATGGAGTGTGGACAGAAATGAACTAATAGCAGACTCTAAGAAGAACACCTGTGTAGAATCAGACAGAACAAGGTACTGTTGAAGGTTTGTAAGGTAGAACTTTGTTTCTCTGGATCAGTGAACATTTGGATTAACAAAAAAACATACTGGACACAAAAAAAAAAGCTGGACAGGTGACGGGACACTTTGGTCAAGATATTGTCCCCCATGGTAAAACAGGCTGCACATGATTAAAATATCATAGTAATTAATGGGGATAGCTTGAGAAGGTGAGAAGACGGTCACAGATACACGATTGTAGATAGATAGATAGATAGATAGATAGATAGATAGATAGATAGATAGATAGATAGATAGAAAGATAGAAAGATAGATGGATGGATGGATGGACAGATAGATAGAAGGATGGACAGATAAGTAGGAAGATAAATAGAAGAATAGATGGATTGATATCTTGGGAGTTCCCTTTGGGAATATCAGACAATATCAAGAGTCACATGAATCTAAGAAGCCAGATTGAGATGGTTTGGTGGATATGTCTGTGAAGATTCTCATTCATCCAGGTCATGATATCCAATAAGGGTTTAGTTGTCAGCAACTGGACTTCTTCTTGAAGTTGAAAGACGTTTCATTCCTCAACTGAGGAACTTCATCAGTTTCTGGTTGATGTTGGAGGGAACTCTAGTAGTTCTGCTCCTCTAGACCATTGTCTTCTTCACCACTGGGCGAAGGTGTGAAGAGATGTCACACCTTTTGAGACAGAAACTGCTCCTGATGTTAATGCAATTTTCTTGTCACATGTCCAGTTTTCTTGTCACATGTCCAAATGTGTCCACATCTGGACACTGGACACCTTTAGACCTCCTGTGGTGAAGGTAGAGGACTACTAGAGTTCCCTCCGACATCAACCAGAAAAGTTCCTCAGTTGAGGAATGAAACGTCTTTCAACTCCAAGAAGAAGACCAGTTGCTGACAACTAAACCTTTTTGAAGATGGTTTGGACAAGTTCAGAGAAGGGACAGCGGATACATCTCTAGAAGAATGATCCTAGAGATGGAGCTACCAGGTAGGAGACAAAGAGGAGATTGATGGATGCAGTGATGGAGGTAACAGGGAGAGATGGGAAACTTTGTTGCTGGTGCAACCCCTGAGAAGACGACAAGCTGAAGGGACAAGAAGATCTTTTCACATGTTTAATTCCTTGCAAGTACGTTATCAAATAAGTTTTTTTTTTACATTGTCAAAAACGTATCTGTCGAACATTGATGCGTGTCTCAGAGTGAGTGCTGGAGGGTTAGGGTGCTGCTGGTGTTTGCACTATCAAAAGTATTTGTGTTTCGTGTGCAGTCGCCTGTGAAAGATGACATTTTATTCTCAGGGAATCACAGCCGTGCTTCAGATTACAAGCTGCGCTTTCATTCAGAAGAATGAAATGCTTGTCTAACAGCAAAAGCTCTTTTTCAAATCCATTTTTTTTCCCCCTGTTAGACAAACAAGCAGAGCCAATATATGGGAACGTTAGATCTTTTTGTTGTTGTTGTTGTTGTTGTTTGCTTGTTTTTCTCTACTGTGTAGACATCACCAGACATCACTGCGTAGCTTGGTTTCTGGAGAAGGATCTCCATCATTTTACTTTGAGAAGTTGAGCCGCTTTCCTCTATGTTTGCTGTGCTTTGAAGGTGGATTTGGAGCATGAAGGACTTTGCTTTTCTGGCATTTTCAATCAACAAAGGTTAATATGAAATATGACGCATAACTCAGGAGGCAGCAGAGACTGAAGGCCACTCTGCAGTGAGTGACAAGCAGCATCAGTCAGAGAGCAGCAGGAACAGACAGCTGTCAAGCCGCCCCTGGGTGATGAACAATGACCGAGTGGAAACGACACCAGCCGTGAAATCCGTCTCTCCTCAGACGTCCTCCATCTTTCTCACATCTCTACGAAGACAACGTGGAGCTCCGTATTCCAACCCTTGCTCAACCTTTTCATGTTCCCTCTGTTACGTAGCGCGGTGTCCCCCAACCTTTTCTGTGCAACGGACCCGTTAAATGTCTCGTACTATTTTCACGGACCGGTCGTTAAGTTGTGGCGGATGAATACCCCTTCTTCTTCTTCTTCTTCTTCTTCTTCTTCTCCTTTCGGCTTATCCCGTTTTTCAGGGGTTGCCACAGCAAGTCAACAATTTCCATCTCACCCTGTCCTTTGTATCTTCCACTGTGACTCCAGCTACCTCTATGTCCTCCCTCACCACATCCATATATCTCCTCTTCATCTCTTACCTGGTAGCTCCATGTCTAGCATTCTCATAACCACTGTCCCTCCTCTGAACATGTCCAAACCATCTCAATCTGGCTTCTCTAGCTTTTTCTCCAAAGCTTCCTGTCTGTGTTGTCCCCCTGATCACCTCGTTCCTGATCCTGTCCATCATTGTCTCTACTAAAGAGAATCTCAGCATCTTTAACTCCTCCACCTCCAGCTCTGTCTCCTGTCTTCTACCTATTCCTAGTGTCTCTAATCCATCCATCATGGTTGGTTTCACAACTTTCCTGTAAAACTTTTCCCTTCACCTTAGCTGAACCCTCTTCTATTGAGATAAATCCCCCTTAATAAAATAAAATTTCTGATGTTCTGAAATATTTTCCTACCTATAAAATATTCCTACCCGAATTAACTGTGCATGGGCACAACAAGGATTTGTCAAGCGCACACAGCCGATACCTTTCTGCTTGTAACAATGACTCTGCGTCATTTTGAGTTTATTGTTGTTGTCTTCACTGAGAAAATATTTACCAATCAAATATAGTTGCATTATTGATGATGGAATCCTAGCCATTCTATTGTTCAGTTCTTTTGTTGATATGGGTATGGATCAAGTGGAAGTAATAGACAGATGGGGCCAAAAGGAAACATTATTTCTCTGCTGCCCAGCACCAATTCACCTACAGACCGGTACCGGTCCCCGGCCCAGTGGTTGGGGACCGCTGACGTAGAAAATAGAGTAATTCAATCAGCAGCAGATGAACGATTTATACCCAACCATCAAATGGGTATTAGATCCTGAGGCTTTGAGATATCAGACTGGTCACACCAGGTGGAAAGAGAGGTTGGTGATTCTGGAAGTGGGGGAAAAGGATGCTGGGTAACCTTAGGATGATGAAGGTTGCTTCTAAATATATGGACCATCCTGCAGAGATAACACCTACTGCTGCTTCTGGAATCTGTAGCTCATCATACCACCTCTGCCACAGTGGAGATGAGTCATCTTCACAACAAGGATGAATCTATTATGGAGAGAAGTGGGTGGTGGAGTGAAGCGCTGGCAGGTTCAGCCTCCACGTTCTCTGCCCAAAGGTTCACGGAAGTGGAACCGGTATGCAGCGGTGCCGAAACATCTGCGTTTGGTTTCTGCTGACAGATGTCTTCATGTGTGCGTGACGGAAAGATTAAGAGCATTAACGGCCCTCAAATTGGGATTTTCCTTGTTTCCTCCATCCGCCCACGTCAACCACTCTCCAAAATGCTGGCAGACCAATTTGATCCACTCTTGTTTTCCCATCCATCTCCTCTTCCTCCTCCTCCTCCTCCACAGGCCTCATCATTCATGCTGTGTACACAGTCTGTCCCTTTCTGCTTGCCCAGGCTCCTCCGGAGCTTGTTAATTGTGACGGTGACACAGGTCTGTGTGTGAAGCAGCAGTAGTAATTGCTCTGGTCTGGCCTGAGGAAGGGGTGGAGACAGACTGGGGGTGGAGGGGGGGTGGTGCGGTCGTCTGCCCTCCAGGTCTGCACCAAGGATACAAGATTAGACACACACCTTCATGTTTGATGCGTAGAGAGTGTTATTACATTGATCAGGAGCAGACTCTCACGTCCAACGTCCCGTCTTCCTCGGCTGATTTGACTCTCTCTCTCTCTCTCTGCATATATTTTAAATTTATTGCAGGATATGCTGCAATTACGGTCCAAAATACTTGTCCTAAAAATGAACACAGGCTGCTCTAAATGTGTCTGTGTCCGCCTACACGTTTAGAATTTTAGAATTTCAGATTTTAATTTTATCTGAAAACATTGAGTGAATGTAGCAGTTATTAGGATGTAGTGATCATGGACTTGTTATACCGTTTGTTACCTTGTCCTTGCAGTTTAATTAAAAGCAGTCAAAGAGACGGGTGGACATCCTCGTTCGCCTTAGTTGATTCTGCTCTGTCACACCTGATTCTATGAGCTGATTGATGTCTCCGTCATCGTCACCGTGAATTAATAAGGCCACAGTGAAAATTAAAAAAAAAAAAATGATGAATACAGTTTAATTTATAGAATTAAAGCTGTAAAAACTTTATAATGTTGAAAACTTAGTGGAGAAAAAAAAAAAAAACAGGCTATAAGTTCAGATATTGGTCATCGATGATGGTGCTGGAAGTCTTCTGATTTCCACCATTGTCCCCTTAATACACATTTTTTCCTTGTATGTTTTGGGAAAGGCCCAGAAAGTACACGCTGTAAGTTCACTGAATTTTGGTGAACTAGAATCTTAAACCCTCCAGACCCAAGTCTGCTTCCTGAAACACTAAGCTACAATGACACTCTACGCCAGGGATGAGCAAATTAAGGCCCGGGGGCCACATGCGGCCCACCATCCCTGTCCAAATTAAATAATTTATTTATATTATTATTAAACTTCCGACTTTTCCCTACAATTCCTCCATTGATACATAACATTTACTTGCCATTTATCTTAGCATACATGAACGCTCCATCTCTCTGCTCTTGACTCAGCCCCGTGTCCAATTTTAGGAGAAATTGTGGCCCGCAGGTCAAAAAGTTTGCCCCCCCCTGCCCGCCATCCAGAGTCAATATCCCAGATCCTGGTCTGGATGTTTGGCTCCTTCTAGTGGGCTCACCACCTGCAGGGAGGTCCATGAGGGTCTGGTACAGTGGCTTTAGTTGATCTTCAGTGGCACCAGGCTCCTGACTTTAAACTAAATCAAACCTAATGTCAGGGGAAATTTTGCATTTGCCAAAACTTTGGAGCTCTATCAGAACCTGTTCTCTGACAAATTGCGGCAGTGGTGGCCTAGCGGTTAAGGAACCGGACTGGGGTCCGCAGGGCTCCAGGTTGAAATCCACCAACTCCCAAGTTACCACTGAGGTCCACTGAGCATGGTATCGTCCCCACTCGCAGCTCCCCAGGCGCTCAAAGCTGCCCACTGTGATGGGTTAAATACAGAGGTCACATTTTGTTGTCATGTCTTTGTCAGCACTTTCAGAGGAGGAGACCTCCTTTGAGGATGTATCGTGAGATTTTTTTTTTTGAGTTTACAATCTGACAGTCGATGAAGGTTAAGTTAGGCAACAGGACATTAAGTGTTTTTGGGGAAAAAAAAACAAATCTGAATGTCCAGCATATTTACTGTAACTGTAACTGTAATGCTGTATACAAGAAAGGTATGGGCCGGCTCTATTTCCTGAGGAAGCTTAAGTCTTTCAACGTGTGCAGCAAGTTGCTGGAGATCTTCTGTTGTGGCCAGCGCTCTGTTTTTTGCAGTTGTATGTTGGGGGGCAGCATCAGCAAGAAGGACCTTGGACGAATTAACAAACTGATTCACAAAGCTGGTACTGTGATTGGCTGTCAGCTGGATACTTTTGTCACAGTGAGGGACAGGAGGACACTGGACAAATTGCTTTCCATCAGGGACTCTCCTACTCACCCACTTCACAAGAGTGTTGTGAGTCGGAAAAGTTCTTTCTCTATGCGTCTCCTTCCGCTGCGTTCATTCCTCACGCCATACAACTGTTTAATAACTCACCTCTCAGTGTAAGAAAGTAGATTAGAACAATGCTCATGTTCACACTCACGCTCTACTTTTATTTTACTTCTGTTTTTGATCCTTGTACTTCCACAATTGCTTACTGTGTTTAATTGTACAGTATTTAATCCTTTGACCTTCTGCTAGAATTTTATTCCTCTTATTGTGTTTGATTGTATTGTTTTTAATCTCTTATCTGCTGTTAGAATTTTCAAATTTTCATTCTAATTCTACTTTTGTATTTCTACTTATTCAAATGATACTTTATTTCATGTAATCTTATTTATTTCATTTTATCTGCAATGGTTCAACGTGCTGCTGTGCCAAAACAATTTCCCATGTGGATCGATAAAGTATGTCTAAGTCTAAGTCCAGTTGCCTAACTTAACTCTTTAACCTTGTATCTAACAGTCATTCTACTTGTTTTAAAAATAGAACAGCTTTCATTGTCCTTGTACAGTAGGGGTGGGCAAACTTTTTGACCTGCGGGCCACAATTTCTCCTAAAATTGGACACGCAATGGTTCAACGTGCTGCTGTGCCAAAACAATTTCCCATGTGGATCGATAAAGTATGTCTAAGTCTAAGTCCAGTTGCCTAACTTAACTCTTTAACCTTGTATCTAACAGTCATTCTACTTGTTTTAAAAATAGAACAGCTTTCATTGTCCTTGTACAGCAGGGGTGGGCAAACTTTTTGACCTGCGGGCCACAATTTCTCCTAAAATTGGACACGGGGCCGAGTCAAGAGCAGAGAG
The DNA here is from genome assembly GCA_016785265.1 of Paraplagusia blochii. NCBI lineage: Eukaryota > Metazoa > Chordata > Actinopteri > Pleuronectiformes > Cynoglossidae > Paraplagusia > Paraplagusia blochii. Next base: position 6,549 of record JAFBJS010000212.1, on the reverse strand, counting down.
ATGGAGCGTTCGTGTAAGCTAAGATAAATGGCAAGTAAAAGTCATGTATCAAACCCAAAATACTAAATTTCTAATAGCCTATTATGTCATCTACTGGGAAAATGCAGGCATTGTAGGGAAAAGTCGGAAGTTTAATTATAATATAAATAAATTATTTAATTTGGACAGGATTGGCGGGCCGCATTAAAAGGCTCAACGGGCCGCATTTGCCCACACCTGTTGTACAGTGTGTGTAGAAGGGGAGTTGGGGTGAGGTGTGTGTGGGGTATGACAGATTGGACAGGAACAATTTCAATGTAAAATCATGTCAGTTAAGGTTTTATTTTTGCCATATTTTACGCCCCAGGATGCCTTTTTTTTGTAAAGACTTACTACACGTGTAAACACTAACGGAATCTCATTTTTTCTTTCCAGGTTTGGCCAATTGCGGCCAGTTTTAAGAACGTAACCCCCGAAATAAATGAGGGACTGCTCTATTGATATCATGATTCAGGCAGATTAGTTTTTTAGCATAAGGAACCGTAATTAAACTCCAGAGAAGTCAACAGAGAGGTGGCCCTAAATCAGAGGAGGTCGTACTCCTCCCCGCCCTCACCTAATCAGTACTTCGTTTGGTCTCTTTGGAGCCTCGACAACAATGACTTAAGCTGCTCAACATCTCTGCCCGGGTCACGCTCTGAGGATTTTTCACTGTGATTAATGAAACATCACTTCGGCAAACAGACTTCTGCTGAGGAATGTAACTTCAAGGTTGCAGGCTGCGTTCCTGCTGGGATTAGTGGGAAAAAAAAAAGGAGTATGCACAGAGAGATGTGAGGAAATATGAATGCACTGTTATGGGGTTTAAGAGGAAAAGCAGAAAGAAAATGACATTTAATGTACGGCAGGTGCATTTGTGTGTGTGTGGATAATCGGGACAAATCTGCCAAACGCCTACACACTAGGAGAGGGAGGTTAGATGTGGAGAACACAGAGTGTTCTCTTCTAGAACAATTGGTTATTGTGTTCTCCTCTCATGGCAACAGCAATGGGTAACAGTGCTGTTATAAGACAAACATCCTTTTAGTCATTTCAGCTGTCATTTATTACAGTGTAGTCTCTGTTATAAAGATTGGATGTCCATTTTGATCATCATCCAGGAAACTAAGATACTATAGATACTTATTGAGACATTTGATATATTTTCAATACTTTTCCCTTTTCTCCTACTTTTCTTCCTTTTTTCAGGGGTTGCTGCAGCAAGTCAACAATTTCCATCTCATCCTGTCCTCTGTATCTTCCACTCTGACTCAAACTGTGTCCATGTCCTCCCTGACTGCATCCATCAACCTCCTCTTTGTCTCCTACCTGGTAGCTGCATCTCTAGGATCATTCTTCTTCCAATGTATCCACTGTCCCTCCTCTGAACATGTCCAAACCATCTCAATCTGTCTTCTCAAGCTTTTCCTTCAAACCTTCCTGTCTGTGTTGTCCCTTTATCACCTCGTTCCTGATCCTGTCCATCCTTGTCTCTCCTACAGAGCATCTCAGCATCTTTAACTCCTCCACCTCCAGCTCTGTCTTCTGTCTATTCCTAGTGTCTCTAATCGATCCATCATGGCTGATGGATCTCACAACTGTCCTGTAAACCTTAGCTGACACTGCTCTGAACAGTTTATCGTTGTAACCTCACCGTTTCACTGTATTCTGTTTTATTCAGACACATATACTCTGTCTTGCTAATCATTTTTACAATACAGACCTGGACAAATTACGTCTCGAGGTCCAAATGGGACCCATTTCGCCTTTTTATTTGGGGCCCCAACAAGTTTAGTAGGACAAATGGAAATGGCAAACAGAAAAAAAAAAAAAACTAATATTGGCCATTATGTGTATGGCATACTCATTCATCCTCCTTTACCTCCATTACCAGGTCTCAGGGGCATCCGTCTCCATGACTGCCACCCAAATTAGACTGCTCCATACTTTCAGCCCTCCTGTGGGTGGTGTAGAACGTGTTCAAGTTTCTCTCCAAACCACAGATAAAAACGTCAGAATTCGGCGATAGGTTGTTTAATGATCTGATCAGTAAATGTCTCTTATACACATCTTTGGAGCCTCGACAACAATGACTTAAGCTGCTCAACATCTCTGCCCGGGTCACGCTTTGAGGATTTTTCACTGTGATTAATGAAACATCACTTCGGCAAACAGACTTCTGCTGAGGAATGTAACTTCAAGGTTGCAGGCTGCGTTCCTGCTGGGATTAGTGGGAAAAAAAAAAGGAGTATGCACAGAGAGATGTGAGGAAATATGAATGCACTGTTATGGGGCTGTCTCTTAT
>JAFBJS010000211.1:126044-165820 GCA_016785265.1 Paraplagusia blochii | reverse complement strand
AGAAATGACTATTTTTGGAATTTTTAGCACAAATTAATGTCTTGGCAGCATATCTGGGGCAATAAACTTGCAACTTAGGGCAATTTGGGCAATTTTTATTTTTCAAAAATTTGTAAGGTGGACGCCTCCCACGGGAGGTGTTTGGGTCATGTCCCACTGGGAGGAGACCCAGAGGAAGACCTAGGACACGCTGGAGCGACTATGGTGCCCGCCCGGCTGGCCTGGGAACGCCTTGGGATCCCCCCAGACGAGCTTGAGGAAGTGTCTAGGGAGAGGGAAGTTTGGGCGTCCCTCCTCCGAATGTTGCCCCCGCGACTAGGCTCCAGACAAGCGGATGAAAATGAATGAATGAATGAATGATAAGGCTATAGCCTTACCACTTTTAGTGATATTTTGACAGGTTCAGAAATGACCATTTTTGGAGTTATTAGCACAAATTAATGTCTTGGCAGCATATTTGGGGATATCTGGGGCAATAAACTTGCAACTCAAGGCAATTTGGGCAATTTTTATTTTTCACCAATTTTTCAAGGTGATAAGGCTATAGCCTTACCACTTTTAGTGATATTTTGACAGGTTAGGAAAAGACAAATTTTGGGGTTAATTGCACATATTAATGTCTTGGCATTACATCTGGGGCAATAAACTTTCAACTTAGGGCAATTTGGGCAATTTTTATTTTTCCAAAAGGTTTTAAGGTGATAAGGCTTTAGCCTTACCACTTTTAGTGATATTTTGACATGTTCAGAAATTACCATTTTTGGAGTTATTAGCACAAATTAATGTCTTGGCAGCATATCTGGGGTAAAAACTTGCAACTTAGGGCAATTTGGGCAATTTTTATTTTTTACCAATTTTTCAAGGTGATAAGGCTATAGCCTTACCACTTTTATTGATATTTTGACAGGTTCAGAAATGACAAATGTTGGGGTTAATAGCACATATTAATGTCTTGGCAGCATATCTGGGGGAATAAACTTGCAACTTAGAGCAATTTGGACAATTTTTTACTTTCATCATATTATCAAGGCGAAAAGGCTATAGCCTTACAAATTTTAGTGACATTGTGACAGGTTCAGAAATGACCATTTTTGGAGTTATTAAATCAAATTTATGTCTTGGCAGCATATCTGGGGCAATAAACTTGCAACTTAGGGCAATTTGGGCATTTTTTATTTTTCCCCAATTTTTCAAGGTTATAAGCTTATAGCCTTACCACTTTTAGTGATATTTTGACAGGTTCAGAATTGACATTTTTTGGAGTTATTAGCACAATTTAATGCCTTGGCAGCATATCTGGGGCAATAAACTTGCAACCTAGGGCAATTTGGTCAATTTTTTTTTTCACAGATTTTTCAGGGTGATAAGGCTATAGCCTTGCCACCTTTAGTGATATTTTGACAGGTTAAGAATTGACATATTTTGGGGGTTAATAGCACATATTAATGTCTTGGCAGCATATCTGGGGCAATAAGCTTGCAACTTAGAGCAATTTGGGCAATTTTTACTTTCATCATATTGTCAAGGTGATAAGGCTATAGCCTTACAAATTTTAGTGACATTGTGACAGGTTCAGAAATGACCATTTTTGGAGTTATTAAATCAAATATATGTTTTAGCAGCATATCTGGGGCAATAAGCTTGCAACTTAGAGCAATTTGGGCAATTTTTTATTTTCATCATATTGTAAAGGTGATAAGGCTATAGTTTTACAAATTTTAGTGACATTGTGACAGGTTCAGAAATGACCATTTTTTGAGTTATTAAATCAAATATATGTCTTGGCAGCATATCTGGGGCAATAAACTTGCAACTTAGGGCAATTTGGGCATTTTTTATTTTTCCCCAATTTTTCAAAGTGATAAGGCTATAGCCTTACCACTTTTAGTGATATTTTGACAGGTTCAGAAATGACCATTTTTGGAGTTATTAGCACAAATTAATGTCTTGGCAGCATATTTGGGGCAATAAACTTGCAACTTAGGGCAATTTGCGCAATTTTTATTTTTCAAAAAATTTTTAAGGTGATAAGGCTATAGCCTTACCACTTTTAGTGATATTTTGACAGGTTCAGAATTGACATTTTTTGGGGTTATGAGCACAATGACTTTATCTCTTTGTATTTGCTACAACTCTTTATATCACCCTTTTTGTAAATTGACACAAAAACAGGTTTTCCCCAATCAGGCATCTTATCTGTCTCTAAAATTCTATTGAATCGCTGAGTCGGAAAATTTACTGCTTCCCCTTAGCACTCCCTTACCTCCACTCTTATGTCATTGGGACCGACTTCCTTTCCACGTATCATTTTCTTCAGAGCTTTTCTAACTTCATCCTTTCTAATCTGATCTACCTCATCCCGGTTAGAATCTGGATCCTCAGTCACATGCTTTCTATCATTTTCCTCATTCAACATCTCCTCAAAGTACTCCCTCCATCTCCCTACCACACCTTCCTCACTGATAATGACCTTTCCATCTTAATAAACCTTGCCTGTTGCACATCCTTCCCTGATTGATTTCTCTGCTTTCTAATCTCCCTTGGATTACCTCTCCTACAGCCTTATCATTTAAACATGGAAAAAGTAAAAGTCCCAGAAATGTTTGAAAGTGTAAGAACAATCCCTTTAACATACTGCAAGAGAATTTTGTGCATGAAATTTAAAGACATTTGAACATGTCAAGAAAACCACCTAAATCTCATAGCCTTATGAGATCAGCCCTACTATCATGAAAAAAAAACCACACACAAATATATAACGCTATGATATTTTGACAAGGTGATAAGTCCCAGAAAACCTAAAATTCATATAATTTTGCATAAAACACAAATACATGTCTTTTTCACATGTCAAAATGTGACCAGGTGACAATGGTGGCCTAGTGGTTAATGAAGTGGACTTGGTTCATATCCACCAGCTGTCAGGTTGCCACTGAGGTGCTCTGATCATAGCATCATCATCCCAACCAACATAACTTCCAGTGGGCTCACCACCCACAGGAAGGCTCTTAATATGGTGCAATGTGATTTGGGTGGCGCCAGCTGCCCCTGTGACCCGGCAACAGAAAAGCAGATAAAGCTGATGAGTGAATGAGTGAGTGAGTGAATGAATGAATGAATGAATAAATGAATGAATGAATGAATGAAAATATCACCTAAAAAGGAAGCGCTATGGCCTCTCCATCATGAAAAAAATTAAAATAAAAATTAAGGTAAGGCTATAGTGTAAATATCGTAAAAAAGCAAAAAAAATATATAAAGTCACACAAATGATGGCCAAAATTCTGCTGACAGGTGATTATTGTGTGCATAAAACTTGAAAAAGCAATGTTTATTAACCTCAAAATATCACATTTAACGTGTAAGGCTGAAAACATTCAACACACACACAAAAAAGTCCCAGAAATGTTAATTGTATGTTTAGCTTTCGTTTGGCTAAACATGCAAATTACAAGGAAAAACCCAAAGACCCCAAAATGTATGTTTGATTGATTCATCTGTGTTTCAATAAAAACCATGTTTAATTGATTAAATCATTAACGTCATCGTGTCACAATGATTTCAAAGTTTGGAGACAGACTTTAAAAATACTGTGGATCAAAACATTTTTTCTTTTTCACCAGTTATTACAAACTCTAGGTTGACTAAGAATGTTGTTCGTAAAATAATTCAGTTCAACTTCTTGTTTTTCCTTACCTTTCCACATTGTCGTCGACACAGTCAGAACATACTACAGTAAACCGGTTCTTTATCACTGTCTCAGCTGGTGTATCTAGCCGCCGTGGACCTACGTCATCGTCCTGCGACACTGGAGCGTGTTTCACAGTGTCACATTTTGTTGAGCAGGATTTCTTTAGTTGTTGTGATAGCACAGTCTGGAAACTAAACCTCGCGTTTGTATCGTCAGCATAAAGTCTATTTTGTAGTTAATTCCACAGCTTTCTAAACTATTACCTCAAAGCCGCGGTAAATATCCCAACTAAGGTGGAGAATGACAGCGAAGGAAAACCAACACATCATGTCTTTAACTTTTCTATTATGTTCTCTGCTCCAGACATGAGTGGCAGTGACGAGGACGACGATGTCCCCACACTGTCAGCTCACACTCTGGCCGCTCTGGAGGAATTCTACAATGAGACCAGAACCAGGACCGAGCAGGAGTCTGGTACCACAGACACCTACGCTGTAGGGGCAGTGGAGGAGGACTGGGTGAGTCTGATGGTCGCATCGACTTTACCGCCGTGAGACGCCCTCTAGTGTTACCTTTGCGCAACTATCTTTTGGTTGTTTCACTAGTGATGGTAAAAAAAAAAAGTCTGGACTAGTGTTGTCAAACTCGTTTTGTAGAGATGTAACTACATCATTACCCTTTAATACATGTTACTGCAATTCGTTATTATTTATTCTGGTAACAAACATTGTTCATTACGATGTAATAAAACAACTTTTTATTTATGATTTTAGGAAACTCTGCTGCATGGACATTATAAATTGCTACGTGGGCCATACAGAATAACTTAGTCGGCCACATTTGGTCCAAGGGCCTTCAGTTTTACACATCAGTCTGGATCAGGCATCCCCAAACTGTACCAGAGAGGGGCGCTGTGGCTTCTGGTTTTTGTTCCAACCAACCAAGAACCAAGTTTGACCCATCAGCTGTCTGATGGATGAGAGCAGTTGATTAAACCAGTCAACTCAGGTGTGTTGCTGCTGCAGGGTCATAACAAAAACCTGCAGCCACAGTGCCCCCTTCTGGAACAGTTTGGGGGTGCCTGCTCTAAACATGTGTCCAAGTCAAGGCCAGGGGGCCAAATGTGGACCACCAAGTATCGTTACATTACTCGTGGGAGTATGTCAATACAGCAGGGTTTCGTAACCTGAAAACATAAAATGTTTTTTGTTTTTTGTTTTTTTTTTTTACATAACAACGGTACAATATTTGTTAAGCAAATAAATAATAATAAACTTCAGTGACATGTATCAATACATTATGGAGTAGTTACATTTATCGTCCATTTACAACAAGCTCTTCAAGGAAATTGTATCGTTGATCTGGCCTCCAGGAAAAAATGAGTTAAACACCACTGGTCTAGACTAACTAAATTAATGTAATGGTTATTTTTAATTAAAACACATGGTATATAAGTTTAACTCCACTTCTATCTGTGTGTGTGTCCCCAGAGGATGAGTCAGTTCTGGTACAGTGATGATACAGCTACACGGTTAGCTGAGGAGGCTGTACGGGAGGCTGGAGAAGGAGGAAGGTAAAACAACAAAAACAACCTTTCAATATGATCAAATAGTTTAAATATATTAAACTATGGAGCCATGTTAATATGAAGGTAAATGGATACTGAAAACCTAATAATTTATGAATATTACATGACTTCTTTAAGAATACCAATAGTAAAATAACATGTCAAGATGACAGTGCAATCTATGGTGGGCTCCCCTGAGGGGGGCGCTGTGAGTCCTATGATGGAATATGGCACACTTGTGGACATGAGCGTGCCACTGCTGGAATGTTAGATAAGCCTCTGTTCACAAGGTGACAGCAACTCGTACAGTAGTTTATACAGATAAAAATATAGAATTTTTTGTTTTCTCTGAGTATCTTAATTTGGTATGAGCAAACTAAGGTCTGGGGGCCATATTTGGTCCACTTAGCATTTTAATCCAGCCCCCCAGTTTATATAATTGGTTTGAATTGGGATTATACTTCTGCGTTTTCCCTGTAGACCAGGTGTGGGCAAACTTTTTGACATGTGGGCCACAATAAATCTTGAAATTAGGTTAGTAGCAGATATATGCAACTGTGTGAACTAAAATAGCTGTATTGCATAAATGCTAAAAACACAATGCCGTCTATGAGGAGAACACGGGCATTGCAGAGAAAAGGCAGAAGTATAATCACAATGTCGATAAGGATTCTAAGTCATCCAGGTCACAGTCAGCATAGTTTCATCAGGCCTTTCGTCTTGTAGTCCAGGTAGACTTCAGGCTAGTTGTAGCCTACAGGCTAGACTACATTTAACCAATCCCCTAAGTGAACACCTCCCTGGGCAGTCTTGAGCACCCGGGGAGCTGTGAGTGGGGACGGTGCCATGCTCAGTGGACCTCAGTGGTAACTTGGAGAATAAGATTTGTCATACAAATATAAAGAACATATGATGATGGTGTCACTTTGGGTAAGGCCCTGGTTCTGGGAGCACAGAAAGCTGTGGGGTAAAGGAGAGAGAGAGACAAGAGACACACTAGTGGAAAAGAAAAGGAGACAATGTTATTGTCATTGCATCATGAATGTATTTAATAAATGAGAAGGGAAGAGGGAAAAGGCCCATGTACCATGAGTGTTTCCCCCAGTAGTCTTGGCCTATAGCAGCATAACTAAGCAGTGACTGGGCTTCTTACATCTGGTCTAAACGCTGTCATCTTTGGTGTGTTTCTCAGGATCGCCTGTGTGAGTGCGCCCAGTGTGTACCAGAAGCTGAAGCAGGGTGTAGTGGAAGGATCACACCTAGTAACAGCAGTCATTTTGGAGTATGATCGTCGCTTTGCCACCTACGGAGACGACTTCATCTTCTACGACTACTCAGAGCCTTTGGCTTTGTCATCCTTGGTGCCTGAGAAAAGCTTTGACGTGGTTCTTGCTGATCCTCCATATCTGTCTGGGGAATGTCTGACCAAAGTTTCCCAGACCATCAAATACTTGAGTAAAGGCAAAGTTCTGCTGTGCACAGGTGAGAGCAGCTGATGTTAAGGAGACTCCTGATGGCAGTAGATATTTACTGCTGCCACTGCAAATCACCAGGATGAGTCTGACTGTTGTGATCTTTTCTGCAGGAGAAGTGATGGAAAATTTGGCCAAAGAACTTCTGGATCTGAGGAAGTGCAGCTTTCATCCCAAACACAACAGAAACTTGTCAAATGAGTTCTGCTGCTTTGTTAATTATCCATCCAAACTACTGTAGGACTGTCCTCCCACTCATATCTGGACTTTTTTGATGAAGCATGGAATTACACAGGTGTTGGTGAGACAGAAGATCACACTGACCGAAAAAGCAGATTCAATCTTCCTACCCCTCCTAGAATTGGAATGTTTGCAGTTCATTTATAAAAAAAATAACAAAAAAAAACCCACAAAGATCTGTCATGGTTACATAGAAAACAGAGCTGTGAGGCGTTCACTGGTCAGTTATTACACTATTAGATCAAAATTAAAGAATATATATATTTTACTCAAGAAATTACCATTATTTTCAGGACTGAAATGTGTCTGTTCTCTGACTTAGTCTTTATTTACGCCAGCAGAGGGCAGCGTTCTGCTGTTCTCTGCGTCCTTTATTGAATCAAGTTTGGTTTTAAATCTCTTTCTGGTTCTGTCTCAGAAAAGTAAACAAGGTTTTCATCTCCTGTCTTGGAAGAACAGCAAAAAGTCAGTTATCATTTAATTTCCAAAAGACCAATTAGTCTTTGACTCTTCTGAAGAAGAAAATACTGTAATCTTGTTCCAACAGTGTTGAAACTGTCATTGTCAGATGTTCGGGAATAAAACGGAATAAATCGGGGAGAAAACTTCTAAACTTGTCACACTGCTGTACATCTGTAGTCAGTAATATTATAATTATTATCATTGTTCTTACACTTTCTTCCTCACAGTCTTTGTGTGTCCAGCCTTAGTCCCGGTTCTGTCCAGACTCTGGTTGCTCCTGCGTTCGTCCCTGTCCTTGTCCAGAAGTGGGACACAGGTGCAGCCCACGGCCACAGACACATAGATCTCAGTGTAGGAGTGTCGACCTGCGACGCAGGAGCCGGTCCTCTTCAGGATGACGGAAGGGGCGTAGACCGGAGTGCTGCGGAAGTGTTCGCTCTCCTGACCATAGGATCCCAGCAGGCAGCCCTTACACAGACAGTAGGCCTCAGGCATGTGACGAGGATAACGGGTCGGGTCGTAGGAGATCCTGAAATGATGAAGGGAGGTTTGGGATTTGAAGACACCAGTGTTGTTCTCTTTGGCTGGGGTTGTATATTCACGTCCTGGCTAAAGGGACTATTACGTGGACAGACATGATGTCTGTAAACCATGTGTGGAGCTTCTCAGTCAACCAGGTCAATCATCCAAAAGTAGTTACTTGGAGGACAACTGGACATAGTGACTGGACATTTTGTTGAGGATGTTTCACCTCTTCAACTGGAGTCTTCTTCACTTCTGACTACAGGGGACTTCTAAGGAGTTCTGAACCTTTTGAACCATTGAACAGAAGACAAAAACCCAATGAGGAGGGTGGGGTTAGATGGATGGTGGATCACTCCATGTCACAAGTCCAGTGGTGTGTGGAGGGTGGACTAAAATTAGTGCAAGGAGTCACTGATATGAATTTTAATTTCTCTTCAAATATTATGGTATCATGGTTGTTTAATAGCTATAAAAATATGTTACCATATTTTAACTAGAGGTTAGGAAATTATTATGGGTAGGAAAATACTTCAGAACAACGGCAACATTTGTGTGTTCATCTTAACATCGACGCACAGTCAACATAAAAATGGTGAAAAAGAATTTAGCTCATGAACTTGTGTCAGTGCACCTGCAGTGATTAGGACACGGCAGGTTCTTAGCCCCAGGACTTAACTAGTGTTAATACGGCCCTGGAATCACATTATGTTCTGAGATGTCTCCTTAGTTTGGGGGGCAAACAGAGAAACATATCTATATTGGTCCATGGCAGTATTGAACATTTTAGTTTTTCAACAATAACAGCATCAGATAACAGTAAAAGTTGGAGTAGGGCATTCCGACTTATTTAATTACCAAATAAGTAGGAATGTTTTCCTAAATATATATAATTGTGAATTTTTACCTAAATATTTGTAATTTGGACTGTATTTCGATATTTCTTGTAAACAAAGTTTTAGCAGACTTTTCTATTTTTTGTAATTTAAGTTTTAGCCAAATATACATTTACTGAATTTCCACCTTCCTTCTTTTTGCATCGTTATAGAAATGGTCTGTCTGATAACTGGAAACTAACTAAACCAAAGACATCACTACAGCTATATTGTCAATTACAATCATTCCTAACTATAAGGCGAAGGACGTTGGTCCGCTGCAGCTCTCACCTGTAGGCCCAGGGGGAGACACTGAGCAGGTTGACTGGCAGACGACTGCTGCTCTGGGTCATGGTTCGGCCGGTGTTCGGACAGCTCAGGTTCAGTTTATCCTGCGGCTCCAGCTGCAGAGCGTGATGGAAGGCGCTCATCACCCCCACGGACAGACGTCCGAACATCTGCTCCAGGATCTCCTCAGGCAGGTCCAGACAAGAGCGGTTCCTGCGGGCCTTCTTACGGACCCTGCCGGTTCCTGGTGACCTTCTCTGGCTGCTGCTGCTGAGGTCCAGGAACAGCATCACGAGCAGGAGCAGGAGGAGGCGGGTCTGACGCGGCATCTCCGTGCGTTTTCTGTGGAGCTAAAACACTCATCCACCGAGGAAGATCTTCCTCTCAGACGGAAATAAATATTAAAACTCTGATGATGCCGGCGGTTCCTGTGACCAGGTCACTTTCTCTCCCCACTTTTACGGCTGTAAAATCCAGCGGCAGGCGAACAGTCCACACTCCTGGCGTTGAGAGCGCGGCCCGGGCGCACAGCCAGCGGTGCATTTTGGCACCACACGCCCACACAGTGTCGCCATAGAGGCAGTGTCTCCAAAAAGACTAACAGCAACAGAGGTGAGAGCTTTACACCTGTTGGTTCAGACTCACCCTCAGGAGCTCAGACTTCCCCCGCGTCCTCACACCGATTCCTCACCCTCCTGGCAGCGAGGTCGCGAAAACAAGGAGAGGAACAGTGTGATCCAGAGCAGTGAGGACTGACAGAGAGAACACAGATGACCTTCCCTCCTAGAAATGTATCTACAGTCATAAAACGTTACTCCGTTCATATTAGAGCGATTCTTGACAGAAGACAAAGTCCAGTCCAGGATTCTACTAAACCAACAATAAAATCAAGGCATACTTTACATTTTGTATATATATAAACTACTAACTCCCTTGGTTTAATCTGCTATCTGTAAGATCAGAGGTTTCAACTTGTGGTTCACGGACCATTCCTGGTCCACAAATTCTCCACATGGGGCCTGGAACTCAATGTAAACAATAATGTAATTTTTGTTGTTTTTTAGATCATTTGTTTAATTTGTCATTTAAGAAGGACAAAGAATACATGTATTATTATAGAATATATGTTTAAGAAGAGCTATGATAAATTGCTGTTGAATGCAACAGCAATTTATCCCTAAAATATCTGCCATGTAAAAAAGATAAAATCTCAGAACAAAAAGGAAATAAGCTCATCTTGAGGTAAAATTTAAATAAGGTTATGAAACAAAAAAATTAAAACTACACTGGAACTGAGTTAACTTTAAAAAGGACGGAACAGAAAAGCAGAAAAAAAGTGATTGAGAAAGGTTAGGGACTTCTAGTAAAGAAATATATTTATATTATAAATGTTTTACATAAGAAAAAACATAGTAAACATTTTAGTTGGTATTACGTTACAAATAAATATGTTTGTAAAATATGTTACTTGTCCACTAGGGCTGTGGATTTCCTGTAAAAGATACATTAGAACATGACTGAAATGAAGCTGGATGGTAAATAGTAGGTTTCACTTTAACCTAATTGTCACATGATATGTGACCATGTTATTTTCTAATAAGATCTGTTTTCACCTCAAGGACCTTAGGCTGTTCTCCAAACATCCACAATGTTGTGCCAGAAGTTCTTCTCACCCAAAAACATCCATCTGTCAGTGAAAAATCTCTGTTCTTGTTCTTCCTGAACCCTAAACCCCGAAAACAGGCACTGCACTTCAACTGAAGCAACAGTCCAGATACTATACATCCATCTAATTCTCACACCACGTGATGAAACTGGACATAGTTTCTGGTTCTGTCCAAAAGGTCTAGTTCTAGTCTACTTTCTGTGCCCCAAGTCTCAAACTGCTATAGCCCAAATGAATCGATGAAACAGCCCAGAGAGCTTCTAGAACAGACGTGGGCAAAGTTTTAGACTTGTGGGCCGCAAAGGGTCCCAGAATTGGACACAAGGGCCGAGTCAAGAGCAGAAAGACAGAACAATTGTTGGACAAAGACAAATGGTGTGTAAAGGTCATGTATAAAACCTGAAATGCTAAATTTCTAATAGCATTTTTTCAGATGTCATCTACTGGGGAACTGCGGGCATTGCAGAAAAATCTCGATGAAAACAAAAATAAATTTAGTTTGAACAAGGCTGGTGGGACACATTAAAAAACTCAATGGGCCGCATCTGGCCCCCAGGCCTTAGTTTGTCCATGCCTGAATTCTAGAATGTCAAAGACTTTTTTTATGTTTTGTTGATGCAACGGAGGACTTTCTGGCTAACAAATGGACATTAGCCAATGTAATAGCTACCTCAACAGAGCTGAGGAAAAAAAGAAATGATAGGTCACTTAGTCCAGTGTCCCCATGCTGTGGTCAAGCTGCGTTAGTGCATGCCATATAGGTTGTGGTCTTCTGTGATTTTGACGATGAGACATGTTTATCTTGAAGGACCTTGACAATCCAACAGGATCAGGATCCTGAAGCATTAAGCACATTTTTTTTAATATATTGATATCTAAGACGCAGAGTGTCCTTTTAAAGCAGCTACTCCGGTAGCAAGTCGTCTCCTAACTCCTCATCTGCAAAATCATCATCTTCCACACGTCTCTTCGCTCCTGTCTTTGGTCTTTCCATCTGAGGTCCCAGTGGATCCACGTAGGATGCATCTGTAAATGAGGTTCATGAGTTGAAGGGTTGAAAAAAAAAAAAAAGTTCATGTCATGATGACAGGAAAAAATGATTTATGGTCCCTCACCCAGCTCTTTCTGGTTGCTGGTCTAGTAGGGCTCGTTAGAGGCAGGAAGTGATCTCATCTTGGCGCTGAGTCGCTCTCCTTTGGCGCTGCTGCTGCTGTGGCTGCTGTCTGTGTGAGATAAACAACAACAAGAATTCAGGAAGTATGTTATGACATATGGAACTATATATGTTATTTATGCTCAATGTGGTTGAAGCAGTTGAATGAATGCCATCTGTAGGATTCCTGGAAGTTTGAGATGATCAATAAATGTTTAGCTTGTTACCACCAATGGAATTCTTAACAAAAAGGAAAGATATGTCAGGAATGTAAAAAAAGTTTTAAAAAAAAATATCAATGTAATGCTTGCATGTTTGGGACCAGAAATCATTTCTAGGGATTTGTAGGAATCAGGAACTCTTACGCCAGTTACTGGTTTGAAAATAAAACTTACAGTGTGTAAAAAATAGGACAAAAACTTGATTTGAGAAACTGATGGTGTACAGGAACTTTTGTTTAGAGACTTTTGCAAAGTTTACCTGCAGATGAACCCCTAGGTTAGAGAGAGCAGCCCATTAGTTGACAGCACCTTGATCTACAAAGTTTACCTTTTTAGTCTAGCTCATAAGAAGTTTCCTATGTTTTTTTTGCAACAAGACAGGAAAAAAAAAAAAACAACAAGGACTGGTCTGTACAGTGCTCGGGTGTAGCAGTCACCACAACTGCCACCAGAATTACTTTGTACCCACTGTACCTTCCTGCAGGTCGGGATCCCACTGGCAGTCAATGGCCCAAACCTGGATATAATGTTGGAGGTGAACACTTGAGTTTCAAACCAATAACAGAGACATTTTCTCTGGACCAAAATGAAGGCCATTGGTCTTCACTTGTGGTGGTGGATGAATACAACTCAATAAAATTATACGCATCTGCCATAAAAACTAATATTTTCTAGAAATATCTTTGTAACATCTCAGTTTTATCTTCGATGCTGTACCCTTAGTCTCCTGTAGAGCATAGTTTCCCAAAGACTGGGTCTAAACCCAGGAGATTTCCTTTGGGTGGTCTTGCATCATGTTACACGCACATTTTTGCTAGTTTAATAACTATTGTATAAAACTTGAATGTTCAATAATGGTCAATGATTTAAGAATAATGTCTGAGGACTTGGAGGTCACAAACTTTTCTGACTTTTAAAATGTGGTTTCCCTGAAAAATTTTGGAAAACAATACACACAGTGAGCCACTTGTATATATAATGCAGCACAGACTGGGGGTGAGTGAGCAACCTGTCACCATAAATGCCCCCATTTCTTTCTTCTCTCCTTCTCAACTTCTACCTGAAGCAGACTTTATAGGGAGGTAGCAGCAGATCCAGGTAAAACATGTGACTAGAGTAATGTCCCTGATGGGAACTGAACACTGGCATAAGCCAAGGACTCCTTAAATAAAGACCTTTAGAAGCAATGTCTGGCATGGAC
Organism: Paraplagusia blochii; assembly: GCA_016785265.1. Lineage (NCBI taxonomy): Eukaryota > Metazoa > Chordata > Actinopteri > Pleuronectiformes > Cynoglossidae > Paraplagusia > Paraplagusia blochii. Next base: position 152,462 of record JAFBJS010000211.1, on the reverse strand, counting down.
ACGTTTTTGGTCCTTTCCTTAAGTACTGTAGTGGATATCATCTAACCGGATTCCTGTCATGTGTTTGTCTTTACAGCACGTGAGGAAAAACCTCAGTTTACGTTGGGATACTCAAATTGGACACTTGGAAGGGCTGTGGTGAGTTGAAGGACTGACTTGATTACAGACAGCAGCGACAGCAGCAGCCCACATCTGGACGGCAAGTCGCCTTGGAAATAAACTTCAGCAATGGCAAAAACGCAGAACAAACAGGAAGGAGAGGGATGTCTGATGTTCCACCTTCACACACAGTCGCAAACATTACACACCAGGGTTCAACAGCTGGCAGACACAAACCTCCACTGGAAAATAAATTTTCTTCACTTTCTCCTCGATGGAATCTGCATTTTTATCTTTAGAAAACACAGTAAAGGTTGTGGAAAACAAGGATGAAAAAGAGGGAACTGATATTTGCAATAAATACTATTTAAGGAGTTACCAGTTCTTTTGTTTTATGTGCCTCTGCAGCAGAACGAGTCGTATCAGTGTGGATCTAGTCTGGAAAATCCCTAAGCATATAAAAAAAAGGTTCCCAAAAAACTAAGCGGGGACGAAACTTCAGAACAAATTAGTTCATTTATTAGAAACGTGCTAATGAGGTGATCCTTTTTGCATGAATCCAATAAAACAGACCGATAGTCAACGGTTATTATATATATATATATATATATATATATGTGACGATTCATTCACATGTGACGATTCATTCACATAACTATCCGATTCATATCTTCATATCTTGATTCACAGGCTACGATCCGATATATATATATATATATATATATATATATTTATATATATATTTTGCCTGAGAATTCAAAATAGTAACCAAAAATCAAAAGTGTTAAATTTGTGTCCAATCAGGAACTTGGAGGCAACGATGAGCTGTGAATCATTGTTCCTGAAAGTCCTTACTCAGAGATGGAGACTATTTTGAAACTCCTACTGACAATTCCAAAACCCTGTGGACAAAGAACACCGAGTTCCTGGTACTGTTCCCAGTTCCTTCATACTATTCCCCCCAAGGAAACATGCTATTAGCCATGTGAGGAAAATGTACCTCTCTATTCTCACACACATTTATCATAGCGTGAATCTGCAGACGTGCAAAGCTTACAGAAAAGAGGGAAAATTCTCAGGTGTACTCGAGGTTTTGTCAAATATCTAAAGGGGTTTGGTCCATTCCAGCAGAGCATACACTTGGCCACTCTCCAACATAACATCTGCCTGTTAGTACATTTCTGAACCCCCTTAGTAGGAGCGTAGATAAGAGTGTTTTATCTGCTTTGTTTTTCTATGAGACACAGCAGAGAATTCACTCCTTTGTGTAGCAATTCAGGGGAGTAGCAAATGTTTCTTCAGCAGAATGCCAGTGGAAAGTGTTTAACTTTTACAGTTTAGTTGAAAACATCCATATACGGCATGTTATAGAATATAGACTTTGGTAGTATAATATAGGAAAAGAATGGAATGAAAGCAAACTTCTTATCATTGTGACATTGTGATATACACCACAGCACACAACAAAATAAACTTTAGATCCTTAACCACTAGGCCACCACTTATTCTAGTCTTGTAGTGCGAGGCTACATTGTTGAGCTGTACACCACCAACTACAGTAACTCTCTCTGACAGTAAATGGCAAAAAATAGGGTAAAGGTTTAACCAGTGTTATTATTAGGGATGGTTTGTTCCGATACCCAGGAATGATACCGTTTGATATTCGTCCAAAATAAACAAACAAACACTCCAACAATTACAGCCCGTTAGATCCAATACCTGTCATATTTTCTGGACCACAAGGTGTTCATAAAAACATTTAATTTTCATCAGTCAACATCGGTTGTGTTTGCTGACCTTAAACAGCGTTTAGAAATCTGTTAAAATGTTTAAGAACAACCTTGCTAAGCTAGGAAGCCACTCCACCTGATGGACTGTCATAATATTACAGCTACTGTAATCAGGAGCCTCACGGAGTAATACTGAACTATACTGTGTTTGGACAGGGCAGCATAGATTTCAGTGTAATGTTACTATGTGTGTGTGTAAGGAACCCAAAATGTCACTGGTTAAAAGACATGCTTATAAAGTGGATTTCAAAATCAAGGACTGGAACATCACTGAACAGCTCAGTTTCAGCAACCAGGCTGACGAGACGATAATGATGAGATGGAACCGAGGATGGTTGACACCAAAATCTCTCAAATGTTGAACACACACACACTGAATATGAAGAATTTGATGGATTTGTGGAAGAGGAGAGAACTGAAAAAGTGAGTGTCTTCTTTTTTCTGTCTCCTGTCCCTTTTTCAGGGGTTGCCACAGCAAGTCATCAACAGTTTTTCATCTACCCTGTCCTCTGTATCTTCTACTCTAACTTCATTTTCTTCCATGTCCTCCCTCACTGCATCCATCTATCAACTCTTTGTCTCCTACGTGGTGGGTGAGTGTATTCCTCTGTATTTTATCTGTTAAAATGAACAGTGTTGAGCGTCATTCTGACTGAGTTGATAAGGATAAATAGAGTTTGCATGGCTAAATTGCTTAATGTGGCTTCACCTATGACAAAAGACCATAAATCAGTTCAAGTTCAAATAAACTTTGAGTGTCCCTGTATTGACCTCTGTTTTTAATCCTGGGGGGTGGTGGGGACCTCTCAGTTCTGTTTTTATCATATATGTGTTGCTAAACACATATGAGCTGATCGTTGTTGATTTTTTTTATTTTTTTATTTATTCCATTACTGTCTGAATTAGGTAAAAAAAAAGATTTACAATGTATGAAACTCTCTCAGTGACTGAAGTTCTTGTCTGCATTCCAAAGTGGTTTCCGTTCATCATTCCTTAGTAGGACGTGTTATGTATGCTATCTGAACCAAAGTCCAGGAGTGAACTGACAATTTCTAGAGTAAGGAAAGCACGGAGAGAAAACAAATGGAAATAAAGTGGTTGAAAAAACAGAACCCAAAGCGAGAGCTGAAAGGAAAAATAAACAGATGGAGGAAAAGGAAATAAACAGCCTTTGAGAATGCCTTTAGTATTCTCATGGAATTTCTTCCAAGCCTTTAGGAAGAAAAAAAAACTGTACAACTCTATGAAGTGTTATTTTTGTAAGTAACTGTGACTATCTGACATTTCACAACCCAGTCTATTTTATTTTTGTCATGCAGACACTGTTATTTGTAAATTCTTTGGCTATAACATGCAGATGAATTAGTTAGTTCTGGACATGTTTTAGAAATTAAATCCTTAAAATAGCAGTCGTAAACAAAGTTGACAAGAAGCTAGGGCATGTCTTTTACTTCCATGTGTTGCTGTTGAAGATCTCAACATGCTCCATTTATCTTCATAATTAATCTAAAAACACTATTTTGCGGTTCCAGTGAGTCATCAAGTCAAAAAGTGAGAAGGAGAAACGTGAAGTGATGCTGTAGACAAAGCATCATTATCAGATAAAGTCTTGTTCTAGACAATAACACAGAAAGACCTCTGAGGTTTTTCTTCTCCAACGCATTAGGACACCTGGGACTAATGGAGGTCTTGGCAGGGTTTGATGTCGGACATTAACAGGTGTCGGCTTCAGTGTGTATGTTAAACCTCATTATAGGAGACGACAAGCCCCGAGCTGTAGGACAGAGGAGAGGCTGCAGCTCATTACTGGTTCTGGCAGATGTCTGACTTAGTCTGGGTCTCATTTTAGGAAATCTACTGCTGAGCCAGATTTCCAGTGTGACTGTCAGCCTCCACTCTGTGTGTGTGTGTGTTGTAGCTTTATGTAGTGTTAAATGTGTGAAAGTCTTTTTCCTCAGGTATTGGCAACATTGTTATTAGAAATCCCAGGTAACCAGGAATCTTGGCTCCAACATTGAGGGACTTTCACTATAATGGGGCTCAAATTAGCTTTTAGATAAGTGGAAAAAGGAAAATAAAGTGTGTGATGTCTGAGCTGATGGTGTGAGGTGTAGAGAAAGAATGTAGACAGAGATAAACAAACTCCATCTGTCTTGTAGGTCCACGTACTGAAGCTCCCTGGAGTAAAAAATGACATGAAGATAAGTCATCTATAGACAGATAAATATGGATATATGTCCAAATGATTCATTTGGACAGGAGAATATAAAATTTGTATTCCTTGATTATTTTGGCTCTGTTTATTGTGTCCCGTCATTGTCTTATTATTGTTGTCTCTTTTTAGTCAAGATGTGTGTCATACTGTGTATACAGAGATCATTTCACTCCACTAAAGTACATTTTGTCTTGAGTATTTTACTTTGTTACATTTGGAAATAACCCATTACAGAGCAAACAACTTGCATCAACAACCTGTGAATTGATGACTGAGATTTGATTGTGTGTGAATGATTGACTGATTTTTTACTCTGTCAATGCACTCACTTAACATTGACTTAAAGACAGTGTCCTGTTGTATGAAGGTTGGTTGATTGTTGATTGCCAAGCAAAGAGTTCCTGTTAATTGTTTGGTCAAAACATTATTTACTAAACCAAATGTGTCTCCATGACATTGATTACTTTCACTTGTCTAAACATCCATTCATAGCTACATTTCATTGACAAAAAGTTTAAAGTTCTCTTAAGGCTAGCTCCCAGTCTTTCAGGCAGTGACACACCATCACAATGACAGCAGAACCTCCACTTTGACATGAAAATGACAAATGAATGATTTCATTTATCATATGACGTATTAAATACGAAAGAGAACACCCTATGTTATAGCTAAACAGCACTCAATATTTTTACTCAACAGGAATGACTACAAACTAAGCTACTAGCACTACAAACACTAACCTACCTACCTATATACTCAGTATATACTATATATATATATATATATATATATATAGACAATGGGTGATATATATATATATATATATATATAGCACCCATTGTCACTGTTCTGGTTCTACATACCTCAATGCCAGCCATATTGTTTCTGTTGTATTGGTCTTTTTTGGACTTGTATGTATTTAAGTTATTTCTATCTATCTACAAACACAATAATAATAATAATTAATCTTTGTATTTGTATTTTTTTTCAGCTCATTATATGAATGAGCTGAATAAAAATTCTCTTTTGTCAGTTTGTAAGATGATGTCAGTGGCCCTTGTAATTTTTTTCAGTATTGACTCTTTGTGCTTCTTTATCATTGCAGTTATCTCACAACGTTTGATGCCAAAGGAAGATATCTTTTATCAGAGCTGAAATGCAACTCTTCCAACCAAAGACTCTTCTTACCTGCACTCCCAGCGCTCCCCTCTCTGCCTTCTCTGCGTCCCCTGGCGCTGCCCTCTCGTCCAGATTTCACTCTCTGCAAAAAAAGCACAGAAAAGCTAGTAACATTCTATACTTTAAAAATGTAATTCTTGAGCTGAGCCTGTGTCTGAATTGTCTCATCCCTTGTCTTCAAATATGTGATCAGTGAATCAGAGAATCAGTGAATCAATTTTCATTCAGAGAATGAAAACATTCAAAGTAATTGACAACCAACCACTAGGCAGGGGACCGGTACCGGTCCGTGGGTGAATTGGTTCCCGGGCAGCAGAGAAATAATGTTTCCTTTTGTCCCCATCTGGTTAACATCTGATCCATACCCATATCATCGTCATAGAATGGCTAGGATTCCATCATCAATAATCTAACTATATTTGATAAAGAAATATTTTCTCAGTGAAGACAACAACAATAAACTCAAAATGACACAGAGTCATTGATATAAGATTCTAACTTTTTATCCGGTCTGGTAGCAGAAAGTTATAGGGTGTGTGCACTTGACAAATCCGTGTTGTGCCCATGCACAGTTAATTCGGGTAGGAAGATTTTGTAGGAAAATATTTAGAGCACCTGAAATTAAATTTTATTAAGGGGTATTTATCTGTCAGAACTTAATGACCGGTTTGTGAAATAATAGACATTTAACCGGTCAGTGGTGTAAAAAAGGTTGGGGAACACTCGTCTATGCCACAAATGAAAAATAAACAGTAAAGGGATGTAAATAATACAGATCAATATTGATACAAATGTTTCATTATAGAATGTTACTGTTCAGTTTGTTCTCATTTGACTTTAGACAGAGTGGATCATAGCAGTCAAATCCTACTGAATATTTAGAGGGGAATTACCATGGATTACCACAGACTCAGCATTCCTTAGACTGTGATTCAATAATCCTTAAATAATTTTGGTCCTGACCGCTGTCCCAGTCATTACAAGCAGGCAGTAACTTATATCAGTGAGGTGGGCGTTTGGACCTGTTTTCCTTCTCATGCAGTGTTAGAGAACACTGGGTTTTATGAGTCAACCTTCTGGCTCGGTGCAGAAATGTTCCTCTGATCCAGCAGCGTCTCAGGCTGATTTAAGAGCAGATGGTTGTGATTTTTTACAAAATCTTAATCTCATCTCTTTTTGGCCATGAAAAAAAAAATACTCCATAGGACCAGGGCAACACGGTTCTGTTGATTTAAATCTTCCCCTAAAATCTGGCTGACTCCAGACATGTTCGTGGAACACTTGTGGATGTTGGGATTGCCTTATAACTTTCTGGGAATTACCTCAAAATCCATCCCTGAAGACAAATGGATGTTAAGGGTTAACTGGGGAAATGTTTAGGGGAGTTTTATTTACTTGCAGTAACAAATAAGAAGATATGTTTATATGTGTAACTGTAAAAAAGGCTTACTAAAGGTTCAACAAGCTTCTAGTATTTTTAACTTGGTAAATAGTTACACTGGTAAAGAGATTTGTTTGAAAAAAAATGCAGAAACAAATGTATCCCAAATGAAGCCAAACATCTGCAAATATTTGATAAAAATAGCTTGAATGTGCTGGTTAGTGAAGAAAATTGGAAAAGAACCATGAACTTGCAAAACAAAAAAACAAAAATCCCCCAAAATACCACCAAGCCACACTGTGAACAATTATAACTAAGATTTTCATAACATTTGCATATTAATAATTATTTGGAATGGTAATTTATTACTATTTTCCTTTGTATTTTTTTTTCTTCCAAGGAATAAAAAAATCATCTTGATTAATAAAGATTGAGACGCTTTACCAAAAAAAGTGCTTACACACATGCCTGAACTGGGGAAAAAAAAGTTAAAAATAATATTTCCATGAAGAGTTTTAGGTGGAGCACATTTTACTCACACCATTGGAAAAGCAGACACCACCCAGACTGGCTTTAATAAAACCAATCAACAATTAAAGATGTGTTTCCAGGTGACAGTGAACCTCCCAAACAACTGCACACACATCAGATGTGTGAAAACCACAGGAAAACGCCCAAGACTGTCAGTGTGAGGCAGGCTGTTCTCCAGACAAGTTCTGATTCAATAAAAAGAAACAGAATCGTTGTAAAAAAAAAATAAAATAAACAAAAACAACAACAAAAAAAAACCCAGGCGCCATTTATGGTATTTCTGGAGCTGGAGTAACCACTGACCCACCACATGTCCAAAACACAAGTACATGTTTTCCATCAGCATGTTCTACAAAATGATGATTTAATACAACGGAAAAGGCATCAGGTCATTACTGTGAAGCTGCATCACTTTTATATTTTTTGTCACTTTTGTCTCCTCTGAGAACATGGTTAGTAGAATTAATCCTGTTGAAGTCTTTATAAGTCTTTATATTCATGATATAAATCTGGAAAAGATGGCGTCTTTATTCTTCTTTGTTAGGCTTCAATGTTGTGGTTTTACTACAAAAATAAGTACCGTAATTTCCGGACTATAAGCCGCACCCAATACATTTTTTAAAGGAAAAACCATTTTGTACATACATAAGCTGCACCTGACTATAAGCCACATGTGCCGCATTATTTTTGCATTTTCCATGATGAGGGTCAGTTTATGCTAATTTTATTCATGTACAAAGCGCGTTACCGTACGTTAAACTTCTTCTTCTTCTATGGTGTTTATTGGCAGTTGTGACTTGCGTCTTCCTCAACACCACCTGTCTCACTCTTACCTTTTCTGCTGGAGCAGTTAGAAAAAATGCATACATTAGCCGCATCTCTGCATAAGCCGCAGGGTTGAAATTGTGTGACAAACGTTGTGGCTTACAGTCCCGAAATTGCGATACTTCGTTCTATTTCCTCACAAGCTCAGTTATGTCAGAATTCATCCGGTAATTGTAGATAAAAAAAACAGTAACTAATTATGTTAGATTTCTGTCAGTCACTGTCTTCTAAGATTCCTGGGAAAAATAATTTATTGTATTAAATATACGGATTGGAACTCCGGGGTTCACTTTCTGGGCAATATAGAATCCCAGTTAGGGTGGTTTGTGCCTTTCAGTGGACTCACCACTTGGGAGAAGGTTCATGAGGTTCATATGGTACTAAAACAGTAAAAACAGAAAGGTTTGCACATCTTCTTCCTTTCCTTTTGGCTTGTCCTTTTTCACAGGGGTTGCCACAGCGAGTCAACAATTTCCATCTCCCCCATCCTCAACTCTAACTCCAACCACTTCCATTTCCTCCCTCACCGCATCCATCAATCTCCTCTTAGGCCTTCCTCTCCGTATCCTACCTGGTAGCTCCATCTCTAGGATCATTCTTCTACCAATACAACAACTGTCCCTCCTCTGATCATGATATCACTAATTCAATTCTATATGCACTAAAAAAAGGGGTAAAGGGTTAGTTCTGAACAAGTCATTGTAGATATACCTGTTCTCTTAGTTCCTTCATCTTCTCCGCCTTCTTCAGTCGTGTGGCGTATTCCTGAACTTCCTTCAGACCTATGTCTGTGCACAGTCTCACCAGAAATCGCAGACCTAAAAAAAAATTAGAGCAACCATTTCTTGGAAGTTCTAATGCTTTTAGTGTGTCCCATATTTTTTTGGATGTACAACAAAAATAATGCATTACATTCAACATTCTCTGGAAACTTGCGGTGGATCTCTTTGTAAGTGTCCAAAGCTTTCTGATAGTTTCCTGCGATGAGGAGGAGGTAAAGCATCGTCAGAGTTAGAAATCAACAGAAGCAAGTTACAATAGAAATGTCTTGTGATTAGAAAAACTTAATATTTGGCAATAAGATGTCAAATGTTTAGCCAAATACCTAAAAATAGTAAACATGGTATTTAATACCTTAGCAATCATTAAAGGTATCTGCCCTTAAACAGATCATAATGTCAGTAACACTGTATTATTTATATCTGAAAAACACTGTATAAATATATCTGCAAAATGACCAAAAGAAAGAAAGAAGAATCTAATTCTTCGTACCACTCCTTCTGTAGCAGCTCGCTACCATCAGCTGCCACTTCACCTGTGTTGGTCTGGGAAAAAAAAAATACAATCCTGCATTGAGACATGATTTTAATTTAACAAAAATGCAGAATATTTCACTTATGGATTGAGTTGGAAGAAAAGGGAAATCAAATAATTTGTTCTTGTGCCCAAGTTAAAAGTTAAATAATTTCCAGATGAGTTCAAAGTGATGAAGAAATGAAGAAAATAAAAGAACTTTAGTTTTGAACACTTGTTGAAACTGCCTTTGAAAATATCTACTATTTCACTAACGATGCTGGGAGCCCGTCTGTGATTATTTGATGTTTTGACACATTCAATCAACAGATGATCAAGAATCACATGTGTCCCAACATCTGTAAGTCATTTTTGTGGACCTATTAGTACAGTGTTTCTCAACCCAGTGCTTTATGGGAACATGACCCAACATGGGTTCACCTGAACCCCACTGAACTCAGCATATAAGTGTAGCATATTAATATATTTTAGCAGGCAAGGTTTTGATTCAAGGCTGCATCATGTAACTGTTACAACTACTGACTAGACCAGGCCTGGGCAATTATTTTGACTCAAGGGCCACAGCTGGTACTAAAATGTGAGTCAAGGGCCATGTCAGGATCAGAAAGATTGAGTATTTCCGTGAAATAAGATAAATAATGAGTAAAGTGTTGAACAACGGCAAAATACATCATGCCTCTTCAGACAATTTATTGGGGAAATGCTGGCTTTGCAGGGAAAAGGTAGAAGGATGACAATAATATAAATTAAACGTATAATTTGGACAAGTCTGGCGGGCCAGATAATAACGTCAAATGGTCCACATCCGGCTCCCGTGCCTTAGTTTGCGAGCCATTATAGATGTCATGTCAAAATTGGATGAGAAACAAAAAAGGGTGGAAACCATTCCCTTAGATAATTTAATTTTAAGGCACAATTTCTAAGTAGACTGTTTTAAAGTAAAAGTGTTTTTTTTACTTAAAGAAACTAACCAGAAATACCACAGCATTTATAAGTGCCCTGAAAACCAGATGGTGCTATAAGAGGGGTCTCAAACTCAAATAAGTTCAGGGCCACCACCCACATTATTATTTTACAGAAGGGACATGTCAGTTTTCATTGTTCAATGCAAAAGAAAAAATGTAAAAAAATCAGTTTCCCATAGACTCTGTCTAATACAATATGGAACCAGAAGGAGACTGTGAATCAGGGTTTTAAAGGATTTACCATAAAAGGTGGAGAACAGATCTCTGAAATATTATTATAAATTCAATTTTCACATTAAGGTGGGGGCCACAAAATATCGTTTCATGGGCCGCAAATAGCCCACGGGCTGCGAGTTTGAGACCCTTGAAATGTTTTGCATGCAGGCCAAGTGACCTTGAGATAAGGGTACATCAGAGAATTTGAAAAGCAGCATTAAAACAACCCGAAGAAATCAGTGGGATCAAAAATATACCCTTTGTTCACTAACATTAACTGTAGTATCACCTTACCTACTTGATCATGAACATGATGAACATCAAAAAAAACTATTAGATGCTACTATTATGTAAGAGATTACTTACTGTATCAGTGTAGCCCTTTCAAAATATTGGATGGCTTTTTCACAGAACTGAGTCTCAATGTAGTAGGCACCCAGCCACTCAATCACGTCAATGTTAGAGGGAAAATACCTAAAAGACTAAAAGAAACATGGTGTCTATAACATCAGCTTTGGCCTCAGATCTCTGTATGTTCTCAGCTGAAGTCTTCTTACCTCATAGTAGTACTGGAACGCCTGGGACTTGTCGCCCTCTGTGTCATGCAACTCTCCTAGTTTGGCCAGTATCTTAGGGTCGGTGGGAATCACGCTGATCACCTGCATCAACCACTCGATGGCCTGTTGGGGATCCTCCAGGAGTTCATAGCTGAGATCTGAGAGTCAAGGATCAAGAGCTACTGACGAAATAAACAGTGTGGGTCTGGTTTTGATCAAATTTTAACCAATTTACCCTGCCAACACAAAAATACATTGGTTTAAATGAAATCTATGAAAAAGACAAGTTCAATACAACTGCATTGAGAGGGTCCCTGTCTTAAATCAGAGTTTAGTTTCGCATGAAGCACCTCAATCTTCACTGCAAGTTGGAACTCACATACTACACATATAAATCTTCTTTTCCTTTCCGCTTGTCCCTTTTTTTATGGTTCGCCACACTGAGTCAGCAATTTCCGTCTCTCCCTGTCCTCTGTATCCTCAACCCTAACTCCAACCACCTCCATTTCTTCTCTCACTGCATCCGTCAAGCTCTTCTACCTGGTAACTCCAGCTTTAGGATAATTCTGAACATGTCCATAACATCGCAATCTGGCTTCTCTGGCTTTTTCTCCAAACCTTCCTGTCTGTGTTGTCCCTCTAATCACCTCATTCCTGATCCTGTCCATCCTTGTCTCCCCTAAAGAGAATTTCAGCATCTTTAACTCTGCCTCCTGTCTTCTGGCAGGAGGCAGAAAACTGGCAAAAAGGCAGTTTTACTGTCCAGAGCCTGGAGCTAATTATCTTAAATTGTTTACATTTTTCTTTAACTATTATAAACAATAACACAACTGTATTATTGTGCTGTGGAATACAAAATTATTTTTAGTTTATAGAGTAGTGTTTACTTTTTAATCACAGGATACATTTGGGCCAGCTGGTACATGACCTGAGCACTGTTTCGCAGAATAGCATGGAGCTTCAGGAAACAGTCTAGCGCCTCCTCTTGACGGTTAAGTTTCTTGTAGCACAGTCCTGATTATAGAGAAGAGACACAAACTGTTATTCAATGTCAAAGCCTAGAAGAACTCAGGAAACACCAAAGGTCCATGATCAGTGGTGTTACCAAGGTTGTACAGGGCCTCAGTGCAGGAGGAGTCGTTCCTCAAGGCCTCTTTGTAGAACTCTGCTGCCTTCTCATAGTCCTGTTTGACAAACACTGTGTTGCCCTTGTTGATCAGAGCAGCTGGGTTGTAACGGTCTGCGTTCATGGCCAGATCTGAATAACGGTCGGCCTGATCATAGTCCTTCTCCTGATGAGGAAAAAAAATTCATGACATTCCAGAAGTAAAATCATTTGATGAAAGATTTTATTAGAGAAGATAGGAGTCTTACCAGGAAGTAAAGGAAAGAGAGGTTGGTGGCTGCTGCACTCTTCACTCTGCTGTCCTTCTTCTCAAACGTTTTCAAGGTTTCTACGGCCTGATACAATTGATTTGAAAAAAACAAAAAAAAAACAAATAAATCAGAAAAAAAAAATATGGCAAGTTCCTTTTCCCCGTTAATGAAAGACTTTGTTGACAGTAAGTTTCTGTAGTAACTGCTCACTACAAACTGGACCATTTTACAGCAATATTTTCTTGATTTATTTGATTATATTATTTGAGGGAGAACACAGGTAAGAAATAAAGCATGCAAACTAAAAACCAAGCTACATTTGCAACACTATTTTTGTTTAAATGCTGCAACATACTATGTCATGCCTGCTCTCCACAGAACTTTTTTTTTCTAACAAACTCTTCCTCTTTTCCTTTCGGCTTGTCCCTTTTTTCAGGGGTCGCCACAGCAAGCCCACAATTTCCATGACCAATCCAGTATGGAAATCTTTTTGTTGTCCCGGAAGTTTGATTTGGCCAAAGTTTTACACCCGATGCCCTTCCTGACGCAACCCTCACCATTTATCCAGGCACTAAAAACACTGGCTTGTGTCCCTAGGTGCTGTCTTTTTTTTTTAACAAACTCTAACTTAGGTTAGTAGTCACATAGCATATATTTAGGGTGGATGTCTAGTAAACAATCACATTCAGATTCAGAACACAGGTTTGTACTTTCTTTCGAATATTCTCTTCAGTAGTTGCGTCATTGATATAAAACCTTAGTCATGTGAATGAAGCTTTAAGGGACCTTTATTATTAACTTTGTTCATGTACGTTAAATAGCTGACACTATACACCATATAAAAGGCAGGAAACCATTTGCAGGCAGGGTCCAAAATGTTATAGAATAGAAAGGAGCTGCAGAAGCACTCATTTGACAGCCAAGGTCTGGGTCGTGATTCTGGTTTCATGACTGAATTTCAGTTTGCAGTAAAATTAGAACTTAGTATATCCACATATGTATGTATGTATGTATGTAGTCTTGTGATGCATAGTTGTCAAGCAAGAGACTTGATCCATCATGACCCAGACCTAACACATTCACCTTTCTGTAAGCAATCAACATGATATGGACATGGATAATAAATATGTCTGAAGATTTGCACTGTTCTTCATAAAAGACATGCATCATTCTACTGAGGACAAAATCACCAGACACAACAACACTGAAACAGAAAACACACACACATACCTCAATCTTACGCATGCACATGGGAAGGCAATGAGGCAAAAGCGACAGAGAGAGAATGGAGCACAATGAGAAGTGGCAACAAGACACTGATGCTTCTCTGCTGAAACAACAGTATCATTAAAATGTGACAATTGCAAACACAACTATACAATAACTATACAAATCTACAACAGACTTGACAGGATTACAAATAAAGATTACACAGTTCTTGCAGGGACAAGTTGCTGATGTAAATACTTTTTTTTTTAAATATCATAAAACAAGACGGCAAATCATGACATTGTAATGTCCATCATACTCACCTGGTTGAAGTCTTTCTGTCTGAGGTAGGTGATGGCTTTGTTGATCTCCAGATCGTTGGCCAGTTCAACATACTGGGAACCTTTCACCATGTCGACGCACCTGAAGAAATGCAACAGACTGAATCTGTAATTAATCTGTAATCTGTCATTTTAATTTGCTGCTATTTTTTTAAATAATGATTTTCATTTTCATTATGATCAAATATATAAAGATTATATTAGCTGTAGATGTTTGAGAGGACTTGTTTTGTAGGATGTACTGTGGCAATGCTCAACTTTGTTAGCACTTTTATGCTAACTTTGATAAATAATACGCAAAATTTGATTTAATATTTTTTGGGCAATCGCAATTCAAATTTTTAACTAAGACTCAGCTACCTTTAAGTTTCATTTTCTTTTAACTTTTAAGTATTTTATGTATTTTTTAAAAAGATAAAAGCAATATTTGACAAAATTAAAAAAATGTATTTGCTAATAACATAAAGCTTACATATAACCGCTGCAACCGCTGGACCAGTGTTTTTCAACCTTTTTGAGTAAAGGCACAATTTTTCTTCAAAATCTCAGGGCACAACACCAGCTGAATATTATATATTTTTTTAATCTGTAGTACCTATTAAAAACAAAAAGTCAGAGGATGGTGTTTCCAAAAAAAAATGCTAAATTGGATAATTTCCCACAGCACACCTGACCATATCTTGCGGAACACTTTTGTGCACTTTTGTGAGTGTTCTAGACTTCTTCTGGTCTGAATTTTTATCGCAGGAACAGTTGATGAGAATAAACACTATTTTGTTTTTGTATTTCCATCTCTGTCCTACTACACCACCCAAATCTCTAATATTATTCAGTCTTTCACAGGATTATGGTCCAGGATGTTTAAGCAAATGACACACTCGTCTGAAAATGTCCAAACCATCTCAATCTGGCTTCTCCAAACCTTCCTGTCTGTGTTGTCCCTCAAATCACCTCATTCCTGATCCTGTCCTTGTCTCTAAATAAAATCTCAATATCTGTAACTCCTCCACCTCCAGCCCTGCCTCCTGTCTTCTACCTATTCCTAGTGTCTCTAATCCATCAATCGTGGCTGGTCTCACAACTGTCCTGTAAACCTTTCCCTTCACCTTAGCTGTCTCTCTTCTATCACAGATCACTCCTGACTCTTTTCTCCAGTTGTTCCATCCTGCCTGTACTTTATTCTTCTCCTCTCTTCCACAGGCTCCACTGCTCTGAACAGTTATCCTAGGTATCTAAACCCCTGTTCCTGTTTTTTTTTTTTTTTATCAAGAACACTATTAATCCCTCGGGAGTATCCTTCGGGAAATTATGCCTCTGCATTTCACCCATCACCGTAGTGAGCAGGGGGCTGCTTGCTGAAAGAGCCCCGGTGTGGGGACCATGCTCAGGGCAACTCAGCGGTAACTTGGCGGTAGGGGCATTCGAACCGGGGGCCTTGTGGACCCAAGTCCGCTTTCTTAACCAATAGGCAACCAACTGCCCCTTCTCCTGCTCCTCAACATTCCACTGTTCTCCCTTTCATTCAGCCACATGTTCTCTGTTTTGCTACCACTGACCCTCATTCCTTCTTCCCGCAAACCTCCACCTCTCTAAGTTCTTTTCTGGCTGCTGCTTACTCTCACGACAGATTACATCATATGCAAACAACATCGTCCATGGAGATTCCTGTCTAGCCTAATCTTTCACATGTTTTGACTGCCCTCTTGTGTTGTAAAAATGTAAATGTAAAATGAAATAAGAGATAAGATTTCATGACAAACCAGTCGAATCCAGCAGCAAACGAATTTTCTATGGCAGGAGCAATGAGCTTGGCAGCGGTCATGATGTATTTTTCAGTCAGGGATTTTCTACACACAGTAAACAGAAAGTGGAGAGAGAGGGGTTGAAAAAAAAAACTCAAAACAAAAACACAATTATATATTAAAGAAAAAAAAGTGAAAAAGACAGATAGTTTTGTTTTTGCACATTGAGTGGAAAACAAGAGTGCAACAATATTTTTGTCATAGTTACTGTAGGGGAATGTTGGTAGTGCAAATACTTCTTACAGATTTCTTTCCATCTGGTGAAGATTGTCGTTCTTAATGGCTTCAACCACCATGTTTGAACTGGGGTCATCCTGAAAGATGAACAGATTGGAGTGGAAGTTTGTCACAGCAGTTATTATTTTTTTATTACACAAGATATAAAAAATGTTCAACAACTCATTGTTCAAAAGCAAATTAAAGAGAAAATTGTATAAACTTACGTTGGATGGGATGTACTTGTCCTCATCGTCAATTCCCAGAGGAACAGAGATGAGGTTCTGAAAGGCCTTCTTCATCATCTCCCTGTCTCCAATGGCGTAGTAGCACAGAATGAGGTTGAAGCCAGTCCTAATGTTGGGGCTCTCGCCCATAATGTGACTGAAGGATGTGATGGCATCTGAATACTGGCCCATGCGGATGAAGACCACACCAATGTTTTGCATAATCTTGATCCTCATCTCCTTGTGAGCATTTGAGATCTGGTCCAGGGCCATGCGGTAGAACTTGATGGCTTTGGGGTAGTTTTTCTGTTGGAAGTAGATGTTGGCCATGTTGACTTTGAGCCTGCCTGGAGATGAAGCACAGCAGAAGAACAGGGATTTTATTTTATGGGTCTTATACAGAGGGAAGAATCAATATGTAAGAACATGTGAATGAAGCTGAAGAACTCACTCACCTGCATTGCTGAACATCTTGTTCTTTACTATGACCTGGTAACTGTTCAGAGCCTCTGGATACATTTCATTGTTCTCATACTGGTTGGCCAGGTTCAGCAATACCTGACAATCAATGATTCTGTGCTTGGTAATATATTTCAAATATTTTCAGAGTTGAAACAAAGTTTATTTTTCTCTGTCAGTTTCAAACTAAAGTATTCAATCATTCGTGATGCTTCAGGAGAATGCTTCTGTGAAGTGATGCCAATGAGGAATACTAGTATTTGGTTTATTAGGCATCCACAGTTACATACGTTTGCCATACTTACAGAGTAAGTGAGATCTAAATTGATGTGGTCTCCATTTCCAGACTGTTCTCGTTGTCTGACCAGAGCTCTCTCCTTCCTGCCTGCTTCTTTTGCTTTTTCAAGCGCCTGCAACATCACGTCACATAACAAGCAAATATTATGGTGATCCTACTACAAAATGCTCAATTTATAAACACATGGAGCTGATTTTTGTTTTGGGCATAAATCTAGGGATGTCATGTATTTAACCCAGTTGAAATATCCATTTTGAATTAAAGAAAGAATTTTTATTAAAGACCTTTTTGGGGCAATATTGTTTGGTGTTTCAGACAGTCAGCCTAATTTTCTTTAATTTTGTTTTCAGTTTACTGGCAGGAATTTTTATTTCCTTGCACCCTTAGTAAAGGAAAGCAAACACATTTTCTCCTTGTGATCCACACCACTGCACACAAAGAAAAACCTCTGCATTTATTACCAAAGTGAACAGTGGGCAGCTTTAAGCACCTAGGAACAGGTGAGTGGGGATGATGCCATGCTCAATGCACCTCAGTAGTAACTGACAGTTGGTAGATTCAAACCTGGATACCTCAGGATCCCAGGCTGGTTCCATAACCACTAGGCCACCACTGACCCTTATTTTGAAATATTCTTAATATTTTAACAACAGCATAGAAAGTATAAGAGACTGACCAGTTGCAGGGCACCAATGCTCTGTGCCATGGAACTCTCTTCTATTAGGTCATTTACTTTTTTTTCCAGGATTTTGATCTTCTCCTCAGGCCTTCAAGAAATAAAGGAACAATGTTGTTAGGGTAGTTGTTTACCATAAATCTTTTTATGTTTGAATTAATTATTTTTGTGACTTACGTATCTTCATTCTTCAGTTCCAGAGGAGGAGCAGGGCCTCTGGCATGACCCAAAGGGTCAAAAGTTGAACCTTGAAGCAAAAAATATCTCTAATTCTATGAATTACTCTCTTTAAAGATGATTTTCCTAATCCTAACCTTTATAGAAGAAGGGCCAAAACAAAAAAATACTTTAAACAAAAAAGGTACAATGTAAGTAAACTCACCACGGGTCAGTGATGATGTGTAACCTGCTGCTCTGACTGCGGTCATGGGTCGGGCCGCTCCATCCTGTGAAAGAACAAAGATATTTTTCTCTGTAGAAAACCAATGTTAAAGTCTTGTCAGGAATAAAACTGATTATTATTATGCCTTCAAAACTATTGAAATAAGACTATTTGGCATCACACATTTAACAACTGATCAGTTATAAAATAAGTGTGTTTCCTCGGGGGGGATGAAGAATAAACCATTACTATTCCTATTAGTCCCACCCACCAGCACAGCTCCAGTCATTGGTCTGCCCATTGATGAGGTCATAGCAGTCCGAGGCTAAAAACAAAGCAATATATTAATACATAACGGAGGGTTTATAGACTAATTTAATTTTTTAGTAAAACATAAAAATAAACATTTTCCTTACACCAAATGAAGTAGCAAGAGGACGAGCTCCTATGGCTGTGCCCGGGAACTTGGCTGTCATCTGTCAATATTAGGACATTTGCACATAAAAGAGATCAATAAAGATACAATCTCATTCTATTCTTCATTCTCCATTTCTGCATACATACAAAGACTGAGGTGTCTACTTACAGGAGGTCTTCTTCCATGACTTGTCCTCACTGCTTGCTGAAATCCTGCATCATTATCCAACTCCTTAGAAAAGGATAGATTTAAAAAAAAAACACTGTAACTTTATGAAAAATAAATAAAAAGCCTGCAGTAATGTTTCGCTACCAAAAGGGGCACACTAGATATTACACTAGGTTTTTATTTTGCAATTTGATACAGAAATACAATATTACGAACACATTGTAACATGTTTTTGGTGTTCAAGAGCGACAACAGAAAGAAAAACCTTTTATTTTGAGTTTAATTAGTTGAGTTGACTAAAGGTAAACTACTGAAGCGCTATTAAAAACCACGTACACTGCGTCATAGAATTTCGAACGTTGCGTGAATCTTTAGATTAGAGTTTATAGGATCAAACTTAGAAGCAGGTAGTTGTTCCCAACACTACTGAAAGGTACACCTTGTTACTTTTTATATGTAGAGAATTATAGAATATGAAGAAATTATAACCTTCAGATTTTCTTTTTTTACCAAATTTGAAAGAGCACAACTAGTTTATACTTGCTTTTTAACGGTCAATTCTTCTCATCAGCATTACCAGCTAATTGGCTGTCCCTACTTTACTAGCACGGCTACTGAACTCACCTCGGAGTCAAATGCGGGATTATAGTCGTTGTAACCGGAGTAAAGATCGTCCTCGTCCGGAGCTAAATGAACATTCTCCATTTTTGTTATGCCAACGAAAAGGTGACTTTTAAAATTTGTAACTAAAGCCAAAACCATTTGTTGTCGTTTCCCAGGTTCAATCCCAGAGATCCTAGCGGTACGGGCGGGACAATCACCTTTCTCAGCTTCTAATTGGTGACCCGGGCTTCAATCATTATCTTACTGTAACGTGATTGGCTAAAATAATAGTAGCGCGTTGCTAGGTTACAGTATCTTTTATTCCAAATCTCGGCATTTACATTTAAACATTTTTTTTTCTAAATCTGAAAGTAGAACAAATACATTTATGGTGATACTTTCTTTCTTTTAGCTCTTTTTTGTCATCCAAGAGGGGTAACTCAAACGCGAAGTTGTTTTGGCCCTTTATTGACACTGTAGCCGGACCAAAAGCGTGACTGAGGGGGCGGAGGAAGAAGGGTTTGTGATTAAAATATAAACATTAACTGTATGTATAGTCCAGACGGCTGGCTTGAGGAGCTAAGCTGAGTTTCAGTACATGCAGGATGCAGTCTAACTCGCAGACAATCGCTGTCATCGGCAGGTGAGTTCAAGAAAGTTTTTACTTCGCTTGCAAGCTGTGTATTTCTATAAAAGAAAAACATAATTTCTAACCCAATTCTTAAAAAGTGCAACCCAAAGTTCAACAAGTGAAATATGTTGACGCCCGTCCTGGCGCAGAGGAAATGACGGTTTTATGTATACGATTATGTATATATTAAGCCAAAAAGGCTATTCCTGTCACATTTCTATGTGTTGACCAAAGTGTGTGTCTGTTTGTGTGTGCTATAGTGGTCTGATCGGCCGCTCCTGGTCTATGGTGTTTGTCAGTGGAGGCTACAATGTGAACATCTACGATAATGTTCCAGGTCAGGCTGCTAAGGCCATCACAGAGATCAGGTCAGTCCTGCTGCAGAACACTGCACTTTGTCCTGCGTTGGCAAACAGTCTTCGTATGTTTTTTGTCACGTCAAATTCATTACAGTAATTCACAAAGAAACATGTCTGAATATGAGTAGAACAGTTGTAGCAGCTGGATGGTTGCTCACAGTAATTAAATATTATAATGAAATTAGGCAGTTTGGAATATCTTATAGTTGGAGGTATGTTGAATACATTTTCCCTTTTGCTTTCCAACGTTTTTCATCAATACATGTCCTCTGTATCTTTTACTCTGACTCCAACTACCTCCATTTACTCTCCTAAAGAGAATCTCAGCATCTTTAAGTCCTCCACCTCCAGCTCTGCTTCCTGTCTTCTTCCTTTTCCTAGTGTCTCCAAACCATACATCACGGCACAACTGTCCTGTAAACCTTTCCCTTCACCTTAGCTGACTCTCTTCTATCACAGATCACCCCTGACACTTTTCTCCAGATGTTACACAAGGTGATAGTTGGTCCATTGTTAACCCAGCCATGTCAGGGCACTGACCATTTTCCACTTCCCTTAACTTACAGAGAAGGACACAAGGACATGCAGTCTCAGCAGCTTCCTGTTATTTTAGGAACACATGAACAAACTCATGGTCAAGCTTAAAAAGCCAAGTCATGGCCTGTTAAACATTACTGAAAAATGACAAAGACTGTTTTGACAAAGGCCCCCTGCTTTACCTGTAGAATATAAGTCTGAAAGAAACAAAACAGAAGGATTATTATGGTTGTTAATGTAGGCTTAACCCCATGGTTATGGTTTATGTTTATGGTTTATGTTTATGTTGTTAATGTAGGCACTAGAGGTCGCTCTTGTTCAAATCTTGTCATTCTTCCAGTTTATCTCCATCACCAAGTAAACCATGCCATCTTGTTGGCTACATTAATGAAAGTAATTTAAGCGGACAGGTCTATTATGGCTGTTTAGGATACTTTTTTGTCGTTTTCCGGTTTATATCACTACAATGATCAGTCGGAATTACTTTATATGGACAATCAGTGCAGGATGAGGAAGTTGATTAAAACTGACATACTGTATTTTCCTAACAACTTAATATAAGAAATATTTGTTTCTCTGGATTAAATTATTAAATTCAATTTTATCTTATATTTGCTATTTCAGTAAACAACTTAAGGAACTGGAGGAGGCCCAGATGCTGAGAGGAGAACTGACTGCTAATCAACAGCTTGCTCTGCTCAGGAGCCACGATGACCTGGCTCAGGCACTAGAGGGAGCCTTCTTCATTCAGGTAGCATAGTAAAGGAATATGGAAGGCGATAGAATAATGGTAGAGAGAGAGAGAGAGAAATGGAGCAGTGAAACTATTTGGAGATCAGCTTGGGCTTATGTAGCAACACATGTCTGTGTACGTTTTCAGTCATCAAGGTCATTTAATCCAAAAATATTTAGAGGGCAACCTGACATAGTAGGTTTCTTGGAGATGTTTCACCTCTTCATCCATGGGTCTTTTTCAGTTGTGAATTAAGGAAGGGGCAGCAGTCTCCATGATTGCCACCCAAATCACACTGCTATTGTGAGCCTTCCTGTGGATGGTGAGCCCACTGGTAGTTAAGTGGGTCAGGACAGGTTTATGCTCAAAGAACCTCAGTGGCATCCTGGCAACTGGTGCCTTAGAACCTTAAACCTCCAGATCCAAGTTTGCTTCCTTAACTCCAAACATGTGTTTCACCATATAAATCACATAAATCATTGTCGTAACAATCTCAGTCCATAAACATGACATAAAAAATACATAGCTTGACAGCGGTGGCCTAGTGGTTAAGGAAGCAGACTTGGGTCCGCAAGGCCTCAGGTTTGAATCCACCAGCTGTCAGGTTGCCAGTGAAGTGCTCCGATCATAGCACCATCCCGACCCACATGACTTCTTGTAGACTCACCATCCACAGGCTGACGATATAGAGCAGTGTGATTTGGGATTGAAATAGAGATTGGTTTCTTTTATTAAGAATGTAAATAGACTGACCCTGTGTAATCCACCAAACAAAGAGTCAATCAGTCATTTTGTAATTAAACATGATCAAGTATGAGTATTGTTCTGTGCCAGGTGTCTCTTTCCATGTTGCAGGGTAGGACATAAAGTACACAGGACAGAAGAGGCAGACAGGAAAGTGTCACTAAGCTACGACGGGTTTAGCTACGACGATAGACATAGGGGAAAAGGAATGAGGAAAATGTCTTTATTTGATTTTGTTTGTTTTGAGTTTTATGCTCTCTGCACTTATGCTGTTATTGCACTGTGGAATCCGCTCATATGTTGCTGCTTGCTCCTCCAATCAGATCTGACTATATTACTGTCGGACACCGAATCAGGGCTAGTCTAACAAAAGTGGGTGACACTGGCAGATAGCCTGTGGGAATGATTTCACTAAATGCCTGTGGGTAAAACTTTGCAACTAAATGCACAAAAGTTTTGAGACACAAATAAGTTAAATAAATAGATAAAAAAGATCTAGATGCTGACATAGTGTTTTCCTCAATCATTCACCACAGGAAATTCAAATTTTAATGCAAAAACAAGGTGCACAACTATTCTAATCTGGGAAAATATCTATTTTACCCGTTAAAGTAATTACAGATACATAAGGGCACTGTGTTATTGTCACTGGTACAGTCTATAAAAACCAGGTAATTGTAGTGTTAGTCTATGGCCTCAACAGGGATGACCATAAATTTCAGATTTCAACCTTTTAATAATTGGAGGAGAAATAAACTGCGTGATTGATCCAACGTTGAATAGATCAAGCTCGCCATCAGCAACACAAATGACAATGTCTATATCTGCATTTATCAGGTCCTGCTCTTCATCTGGCTCTGACATGCAGCAAATTTCCCAAATAGCCCTCTACCTCCAATCAAATTGTTTAGGCACAAATAGGAAGTGTCTTCACATGCCTTACCCTCCCTCGACCAGCTCTAATTTACAATAATCACTTGTTTCATCCAGCAATTTTGACCCACAAATCCTTGCCTTAAATAAATATATATTTTGGGAGTTTTAACTGATTAATTTCTACCTTTAACCTCTATAAATCTGATTTGTTTGTGATACGACACCACAAATATTCAAAAACAATGTTATTGCTTTAGCCGCTTTAGTTGCCTGTCTGGGATAGCTTTTATATTCATTAAAAACTCATTTTTATAAAAATCTGTTGCATAACCATGGAGACTCACAAATCCTGGTCAGCAGCTTTCAGCTCGTGGATGCATCAAGAAGGGCAGCAGGATCTTCTCTGACATTTGCAGTGCAAAAGGCTCAACCTCTGGGAAGAAATTGAATAAAATAATTTTATTATTTTTATAGTCATTATATTATTATAGGTCGGCATGGTGGCCACGCAGCTAAGGAAGCAGACTTGGGTCTGCAAGGACAAATCCAGAAGCTGATTGATGACAACAGTGCACCAACATGGCTGCCTCCAAATGGATTTGATGCTAGAATCAGTTGGAACATGTCTGAAATACTGAGCAAAATTTGTTTCCAATGTGGAAGTTCTCGGTTGCTGACGTTGATGCACGGTTCTCAAACTTGCAGCCCATGGGCCATTTGCGGGCCATGCAAGGAGATTTTGTGGCCCCCACATTGTATCATGTACATAGTAATCACAGTCTCCTTCTGGTTCAGTGTTGTACTGCACAGAATCTATGGGAAACTGATTTTTTTATTACTTTTCTTGTATAGAACACTGATAGCTTTGGTGAAATGATAGTGTGGGTGGTGGCTCTCAACCTATCTCAGTTTGACACACCTGCATTAATGTAAACACAAAATATTTGTTATTTTACATAAGGTGTGTACACACATACTGTAACGCCTTATCTCTCATCGTCCATATAGGTGGAGTGTGACAAAAACTCAAAACACTTGTAATAACAATTTAGTAGGAAAAACGCACAGACATTATCTTGTCAGTCCAGTCCAGTGGTTCCAATCTTCTATGGCCCATGACCTGATTTTTACACCACAATATTCTAGTGAGCCCAGAGACAATTTATTAGTTTTTGGTTGAAAACTTTAAAATTCTTCACTAACAAAATTTTAACACGTTTTCATTCAACCAAATCAAGTGCTGATTATTGTGCCATTAAATATTACGCAGTAATGAAGCTTTAAACTCCGGCTGCAGCCGACAGAGTGACAGTAATGAACCCAGTGCCGTCCTGCTGTCCCTACAAGACAATTACAAGACGTTTTACCAACAAATCACTCATCCTTTGCTTTGTCACCATGAGAGCTCAAGTGCAGTCAACACCCGTCCACTGTTTTCTTAATCCAGTCATGCATGACGCACTTAAAATGAACAGAGAAAGTAAAGTGCTGAGTGGCTCCTGTGCTTAATCCACAAACAATGGCCCAGTACTTAGACACATAGGTTGTGGCCAAATTTTGTAACGTACCACGAAAGAGCTCATCCTTTACCAGGAACAAATGACTGTTTCATTGTTACTTCTTTAGACCAGTCCTAGAAATGTGACGCCAAATGTAATATTTATAACTATTGTTCATATTTATTTCCTTTCTCCGGAGATCTGTAATCCAATCTGTAAAGTTTTGCATAAAAAAATGGTATGTGGAAAAACCAAAGTTCCTTCAGTTCATTCAGAAAAACCCAGTTGTTCAAATGCCCAAATATACTCTTTAACCAAAACAAACATCAGTGGTATTTATTATTTTATTATTATATTATATATTATTAATATATTATATTATATTATTATTTTTAATTTTAATTAACTTTGGCCCAAAGTCAATGTCTCTGCCATTGGTGTGCAACTTCAGGCTTCATTTCCTGGGTAAGTTTGAATTCCTGTAAGGATGACTGGCTTCCTGATTGACCACCTGACTTCCTGCATTGTGTGGCAGTGTGATTTTGGAAGCAGTCGTGGAGACTGCTGCCGCCCAATCTGGTAACAGATAAGATGAAGAAAACGGATGGACTGCTAAACTGCTTATCTGCTAATTCACTGCTGATTCTACAACTTTGCGAGCAGAATTCATTATTGGCCAGAATTTTAAACCTTTGTGATGAATTATGTATGAATTATGTGTGTGTCATTGCCCGACATTGGTTTTTTGGAGGTGTCTGTACAGGTCTCTATTATTTAATTCAGTTAATAGTCATACTACTTTCAAATGTATTATATCTGTGGCACCAAATAATGTATTTCATGATGTTTACGTAGTAATTCACCCAGATTTCTATCCGTGTGTTTTTTAGGAGTGTGTTTTTGAGCAGCTTGAAGTCAAACAAAGCGTCTTTCAAGACATAGAAAGACTTGTAGGAAAGGATGCCATCATAAGCAGCTCCACTTCCTACATAATGCCCAGCAGCCTCTTCTCTAAAGTCCAGAACAAAAGTCGATGCCTCGTCTCACACCCGGTCAGTGTTGGTGATGCCTTTGTTGCTGTGCTTTACTAATACGACAGGCATGTGATGACATTTACTTTTCGTAAGGATGAATTGAGAAAACAAGTTGACGTCAGTCAATTGCATCACTGTATTCTTACATAAAGTTATTAAAGTGATGAATTTACTTTTTTGCACCAAGACCTCAGAAAAGGTCCAGATCTAACAGATATTTAAAATGATTAAAAAACAACCTAAACAAAATAGGAACTGGCCTTTGGAAATATTGCATAAATCCTTAGCCACCACAAAACCATAATAATAGGAAAGTTGATTGGTTTCAGGTGAGACAACAAAAAGTATTTGAATTTGTTGTTATGAAGACAGAGTTGCAGTAATTTCTCAAGTGGAAACAAAATGTGTGTGTGAAACCTTCTGCTCTGTATTAAGTAATAAGTTTTTTTCCATTGCTAATTGTAAGTTCATTGTTTTGTTATATCTTTTGTTTCCAGGTAAATCCGCCGTACTATGTCAGACTGGTGGAGTTGGTGCCTCACCCCGAGACTGCGGCAGGTGTGATGAGCTCCACCCATGCTGTAATGACCAAGGTACAGGAGAACTGCACGAAACAAAGAGCAAGGACACGTAGATGTTCCTTGGTTCTGCTACAGTGCAGCACAAACACGCTTGCATCACTCCCGAAAGTGGCATGTACCGTAGTTACACGTTTACTGCTAAAGTGCTGAAAGCAATTAAAAAAAAATAAAGGAAA